>JAODKL010000393.1:0-11342 GCA_026780765.1 Petrocephalus schoutedeni
CAAACTCCACACACATGGAACTGGGCCGGATTCGAACCCTGGTCCCAGAGGTGTGAGGCGGAAGTGCTACCCACTGCACCACCGTGCCGCCCCTGGATGTAAATTTATTTTATTTAACTGCATGTTTATTAAAATCTTATCTTATTTATATTAAAATATTGGTCATCTCCAAGTGTTGCAAATATATGTGTCATGTCCTGCCCATGTCTACTTAGTCCTCTTGTTTCCTCCCTTGTGTGGCTTTAATAAGCCATGCCTGGTGCTCGATAAGTCTGACCTCTTGTTCCTACCATGTGTTGATCACTCCCAACTACCTCCTGTTTACTCCATTGTTAGATTTGTAATTAAGTGCCTCCCAAAACAGTGTTCCCCAGCTCTGTCATTGATGTTGTTACCCTATATTGTTCATTCCCTACTTTCCTCTGTTTCCCCTATTTTTGGATCCTGCACAGTCATATTTATATTCTGTTCTGGTCATTTTGGTTCAAATAAACCCCTTTTGTTTTGAATCCTGCCAGCTCCTGCTGTCAGGGTCAGTGCCCGTCTGACTCTGTCCTTTGTGTCCTTCCCCTTTTGGCCAGCTGGTGTTGCTGGCCGTCCTGATCCCCCTCCTTGATGTTTGCCCTAGTGTGCTGCCCTTGCTCCCAAGACTGCCGCATGGCGCCTACCGATAGCCATGAGTCGAGGTCATTCTTGGTAGTGACAGCCAATCACGTCAGCTTCTGCTACCAAGATTCAGGCAATTCTTGGTAGCAACAGCCAATCATGTCAGCTTCTGCTACCAAGATTTAGGCAATTCTTGGTAGTGACAGCCAATCGCGTTTCCTTCTGCTACCAAGATTCAGGCAATTCTTGGTAGCGATAGCCAATCACGTTTCTTCCTCCTACCAAGAAACGAAAAGGACGGCCTGAATGCCCGCCCATCCTGCTGCCAAGACCTGACCGATTTCAGTGTCCTGTCTTAAAGACTAATTAGAAGTAAATTTTTATCTATCTGGCAGTAAGCCGTCTTTTATGAACATTTTCACCGATGAATTTAGCCGAAGACGGAAAAACAAGTTACAGACCCTGTGTCATGAGTTATATGTATTTATTCCTTGATATATAATAATTATAAAAATAATAATGTATATAACCACACGCCCAAAGAAAACATATGCTAATAATGTAAGAAGAAACATTGTATTTCTTGTACTTGAGATATCGAACTAATTTGTCATATAATACACATTAATCATTGAGATGCAAATTGCTACATGATATGCAGGTAATAACAGGCGAGTAATTTATTTAGCAATCAAGTGTTAGTGTTAAGCCAAGGATTTTTTTGGTGAATGATTTCGGGTTGTGTTTCAGTATTTTAAAATTAAGCACCCTCACCTGCAGCACCTTCACACCTTTCTGCAGCTGGGTCTTCATACATGCTTGACTCACCGCGTACAAACAGAAGTGAGATTGCTTTATTGCTGTTATCATGACCTATGTGATTCTGAAACATTTTATTGTACTTTTCCTTTAATACTTGTCTTTCCTTACCCTTAGCTCCATTTAAGAAGATGCTGGTGCCTGATGGCCAAACTTCAGCACCTGACCTGGTTGTAAGATTTTACTCTTATCACCCTAAACTGATTTCATACAAATTTACAATTACTAATTTGCTTTTTGGAAAGAAACCTTGAGTAACTTACAGTGATTGTTCATTTAGGGCTCTGTTGGACAGGACAATATTGAGGGCTATGCAGCCGTCCAGGGGTTAGCTGACTACTTGTTCAGCCTGAGGGATCTCAGTCTTGCTTTGACACATGAGAAGCCAGGCCAGGTTGTTTCCCTTTGGAGGGCTCTTGCTGACTATGACCAGAGATGCACAGCGTACACTCCTCCTCATGAGGTCAGCATCAGCAAAGGACGTTTTAGGGCCACAAAGAAAATTGTGGCACCAGGGGCAGAATCAACAAAAAGGTATAGTTATATGAGCTGTTTTGCTGATTATCTCTCATTGCTCTGGTTTAAATCCATCAGGGAGTGCATTTTATGTAATGCACACATGATGCAGGAGACCACCATCCAGCTGCCTGAAGTAAACAGCACCACGCAGTGGTGAGTCAATCAATCAAACTTTATTTGTAAAGTTTTTTACATCACGGAGAGTTGCAAATAATGCTGAATTATTGGGATGAACTGCCTTAAATCGTTTCACTTGTAGGTACTGCAGACATACTCAGACCCAGGAGCGTGATATTCTGCACCAGGACATAAATCCTCCAGTGTCCAGTCCTGTAGAGCAGCGCTCAACACCTTAGAAGGACAGTCTCACCCCCACCTCTACAGATAGCCCTCATGACTTCGTTCTTCCTCTGAACACTGCTGGGACTGCGAGGACAAAAACATGCCTGCTCCCCACTAACAAGCCCAGGTCCAGTGCCCCTTCCTCCTACACCCCTCCCAGTCAGTCCACCCAGTCCCTCTGTCCTGCCGTTGTCCTTCGTTCCTCTGGACCATCCCAGGCATCACCAGCACCATACACCACGCAGAGATACCTGTACCACACGAATATGTGCAATAGAGTGAAGTCATCCTGTGCAGAATATGCAACCAAGAAAGAAAACCACCAGCACATCAGCAGTATTTTGGAAACTAGTATTGTGTGGAGACAGCCACAGTGCCACTGGCTGGGTGAAGGGAGAACCTGGCAGCTCGTGGCTATAGGGAGAAAAAAAAATGTTAAAAACAATGGCACTCATACTCACGTGCGTACTCACTATTATTATTATTATACTTTCCGCAATGGAAGTCAATGGCAATCCATAGAATGGATTGGTAACTTTTTTTGAAATTTGGCACATTGATAGAGGACACTTCAAACTATTGAGACACAAAGTTTGGGGTCCGTCCATCCATCCCTCTAGCGCCACCATCAGGCCGAAGTTCAAGATACATTTTTGCTTATAACTTTTGACCCCTTTGGCCTAAAATTGAATTATTGGATTCCCCTGAATCCTTGGATCAGCCCGATTCAGATGCACCAATTGCATCTGAAAAAAAAAAAAACTAGACCATATTAGTAATTTTTTAAAATCTTCTATATACCAACACGATGCAGGTTGTGAGCAAAAAAGAAAAGTAATGCATTTTGTATGCCTAGAACATTTTTTTACACTTTTAAAAAGGCATTTTGTATCCTTGAAGGCAAATAATTTTTTACTTTTGTACTTATGTACATTTCAAAACCTGTACTTTTTTACTTTTACTTAAGTAAAGGATTTCAATCTGTACTTTTACTTTTACCAGAGTCTTTTTTCACACAAGTATCTGTACTTCTACTTAAGTAGAGAATGTGATAACTTTTGACACCTCTGGTTCCACCTGTCGCTTGTTGCCCTGTGCCCTCCCCGATTGGTTAATTGGTTTGCATCTGTTCCTTGTTTACCGCAGCGTTTCTTTGTATTTAAGTGCTTGCCTTTGTCTGTTTCCTTAGTCGGTCATTGTACTGTGAATGGTAGTTGGTCTGTGTATTGTATGCTCTGTTTCATTTCCTTAGTCCTGCTCCCTAGGTTTGTTTTCTGTGGTTTCCTTTTAGTTAATTTATCAGTGTTTTCTTTTGGCCCCTTAGGGTCTTTCTTTTGTAGTTTCCCCAGTTCTGTTCAGTCTCCTAATAAACCCTGTTTGTTTGTATCTGAGCCGCAAGTGGGTCATCACCCTCATCTTCCCTGCCCATACCATGCCACACCGTTGCATCCCTGACACCCGCTTCCTCCATTCCCTCAACACGATAGTATGTCAATCGCTTCAGGTCTAATTAAAATGAAAAAAGAAATCAAGTAAGTAGGCTTTAGCAGTTTAAATATAAACAGTTACCTTCCAAAAGCCTGATAAAATCTTGAGTCTGTTAAGAATTTTGCAAACATCATCTAAGATACTTTAATTAAAGGATAAAAACCAACACCAAAGCCACAACATACAGAATACAACAAATCCTGTTCAAAAAGGCTGTTGGGATTGTGAAATTTTGCATACCTGTGAGTTTTCAGTCTCATAAAATTTGTTGAGAAACTGCTTGAACCGAGTTCTCCAAAATGCTGAACTACTTCAACCGAATGTACCTAAATCGGTAACGTGTGGATTGCTGGAGTCAGGAGTTAGCGAGCCAGAGCCACCATGTTGCCTGTCAACAATACAGCACAAACACAAAGGGTTAACGTATGCAAAGGGGCACTGAAGGCAACATGACTATGGAGAATCTACAAAAAGCAAATATAAATTTTTAAATATTTTTGTCACAGGGCGGCAAGGAAGGAGATGGAGATCCAGTAATGCAGGGAAAGATCAGGTTTATTTCATTGAAGAACAAACAAATAGTGGGTCGGAGCATCAGCTCCTTAGCCCGGAAGCTAAGGCAGTGCGCTTCAGACACTAATGACACTCCACACGTAGAGAGCCAAAATGAAGGTACAGGAGGGGCGTTCGGTAGTCGTGGTCGTTGTTCCTTCTTCGGGGTCAATACCAGGGGGATCCGTCCGACGAGTAGACACGAGACGGCGGCACATGAGGAGGGGAAGACGGACGTGGCTGGACTCGGCAGGACAGGTAGGTTATGGACGGGAGCTGGACTGAGGAAGGAAGAGAAGAAGGTAAGGATCGCACAGGAGGTTGATAGGTAAGGCTGCGGAGATCGGGTAGACAGAAGACAAGTAAATTGCTGGGTACGGCGTCTATACATCGGCTCAATACTTCACAAGGAAGTTCCGGTTTGGCGCAGCTTTTAAGGTGGTTAATCATCTGGCGATGATTTAAAATTTGAAAACCAGTTTTACCAATTCACTGAAAAGAATCGACTCAAAAGAATGATTTGATCAAAAATCAGACATCACTACTGTCACTGCCTGTCGTGTCGCAAAGGGAAGGAATGACCCAGGATGCAGCTATCAGGGAGGAACCCATCAAGGGGTGTTTAGTAGCGGGTAAAGAAACAAAGGGGAAACCAAACATAATGGACAGGATACACAATGACCAACGTGGATCACGAGACTGAGACAAAGTTATAAAGGGAGCTAATCAAGGAACAAACACAACACTATGATTGGTTAACAAGAGGGTAAACACACAAGGCAAGACTAACAAGATTCAGGTGTAGCTGATTTAAAGGCACGCCTGAGGGAAAACACAAGGAATAGACATGCAGGGCGGGGCCTGTCATGACACTGCCTTCCATCATGTTTTCCTCGCTGCATAATGTTAACCGTTGGGGATTTTACTAAAACCATTTCATTCCTATTTAGGCATTGTTTACTGCGATTTGTTTTTCTCCTGGGACAAATACAAGAAAGCTTGCTGGAAGAGGACTGCCCCAACTCCCACATCCGAGGCATCCACCTCCACAACGAAGGGCTTGGTGGAATCCGGGTGAAGAAGAATGAGTGCGGGGGTGAAGAGATGGAGTTTTTGGAAGGTGTTGGTGGCATCGGGTGTAAGTTGAAATTGATGACGAGATGGACAGGTCAGGGTGGTGAGTGGAGCTGCAACTGTACTGAAGCCCCAGATAAAAATCTAGTAAACCCCAGAAAGCATTGGTAGCTTTAGTGTCTTAGGTTGGGGCCAATGGCGCACAGCTTCCAGTTTCTATGGATCCATGGCCACACCCTGGGGCGAGGTGACGAAACACAGGAAGGTGGTGGAGTGCTGGTGGAATGCACATTTCTCCAACTTACAGTACAGTTGGTGAGCGAGCAGTCTCTTGAGAACCGCCCTGATATGCTGGATATGTGTTCTTCCAAGGTGCAAGAGTATATTATGTCATCCAGGTAGAAGAATGCCCAATGGCCTAGCATATCCCGCAGCACATCGTTAATGAACTGTTGGAAGGCTGCGGGAGCATTGCACAGGCCGAAGGGCATCATCAGACTCCTGTAGTGCCCGGTGGAAGTGATGAATGCCGTCTTCCACTCTTCACCCTCCCTGATGCGCACCAAGTTGTAGGCACTCCAGAGGTCCAACTTGGTGAAGTGGGTGGCACCAGAAAGGGCATCCAGGGCAGTGTTGGTCAGGGGAAGCGGGTGACGGTTCTTGACAGTGATCTTGTTGAGATGAGGGGGTTGTGCTGAAGGAGCCACGGGTGTCCAATGATGATTGTAGGTGACAGGATGGAGGTGACCAGGAACTGGATGCATTCATGGTGGTGGTCGATGATGAGGGAGATGGGTTGAGTCAGATTGGTGATGGGACTGGTGGGGCGACTGTCAACAGCAGTGATCTGAATTGGCTGGGATACTGCCTCGAGCTCCACCCCCAGTTGTTTGATGTAAGTCTGGTCAATGAAGTTCCCTGCAGCCCTGAATCAATAAACTCGAGGTTCTGACCCATTTGTGGCCAAACTGGAGGCGTACCTGAACCGTGAGACAGGAAACGGCCGTGGAGGTGGAGATGAGAGAGAAGGGACCCGTTGAGCTCTTCTCAGGATTCATCGGGTCTGGCCTTTCCCAGGCTGAGAGGGCAGATGGCGCGGTGGTGATTGGGAGAGGCACAGTAGGCACAGAGGCCCTCCCTATCGCGTCTCTCCCTCTCCATAGTGGTCAGGGAGGCGCGCCCTAATTGCATGGGTTCCCCTGCTCCTCAGTGGTCCATGAGTTGAGGTGGAGAGACAACACTAGCAGGTGGTGGTGGAGGTGCTGGCGGATGGTGAAGCGAGGAGGCTGGTAGGGTATGTGGAGCTGGCCTCGGACGTGAGCTCATCCGCTGGTCGATACGAAGGGCTAGTTGAATAAGTCCTTCCAGGGTAGCGGGGTGCTCCTGTCTGGCGAGTGCATCCCAGATACGGGGAGCCAGCCTCTTGTAATAGGCTGTCCAGAGTGGAATCACCCCAGGTGGTTTGCACCGCGAGGGTACGAAAATCCGAGGTGTACTGATTCACGGACGAGCCCCCCTGTCGCAGATGGTACTGCCTCGAATCAGTCTCCACCTCGCTATCCGGATGACAGAATGTAGTGCGGAGTTGATGAGTGAATTCAGGATATGAGTACCCGATGTCAGATCCGGAACGGATGATGGCCATAGCTCACTCGGCTGCCTGCCCGGTGAGGATGGAGACGAGAAGTGCAATGCGCTGGTGATCGGTGGAGTATCTGGCTGGCTGGAACTCAGAAACCAGATCAAATGTGGTGAGAAATATGTCTACCCCATTCCATTTTTCCGGTAGCAAAATGTGGGGCTCCGGGCTGGAGGAGGAAATACGGGCTGCCACCCACGGCATACGTCACTCACCAGTCCCCGAACAGCTTCGCAGAGAGTTGTGACCTCCTGCTGCAGCGCCTCCACTTTGTCGCTGGATAAGAACATAAGAAATTTACAAACGAGAGGAGGCCATTCTGCCCATCAAGCTCGTTTGGGGAGAACTAATAGGTCAGAGATTTTAAAATTTTATCTAGCTCTTCTTTAAAGGAACCCAAGGATTTGGCTTGCACTACGTTATCAGGAAGACTATTCCAAATTATTGCCACAAGTTCTCTTATTTGAAGTAACTATTAATTGGACGGCATCCAGAACTGTTAGGATCTTATATACCTGGACCATATCCCCCCTTAGTCTCCTTTGCTCAAGACTGAATAGATTTCAACTAACCTTTCCTCATAAGACATTCCTTTTAGCCCAGGAATCATTTTGGTAGCCCTGCGTTGAACCCTGGGCATGGGATGTGGCATGGCTTTGGATGTTTTGGTCGCAAACTCAGTCATTCTGTCAGGATCCGAGCAAATAGTAGTATGGACTGGCATCAGCGGTAGCCCTTGTAGCGTGGATGGTAACCCAAATGCAGAGTTCAAGCATGAGGAGGTAGTTTAACCATGCAATTTTATTCAGAGAGTAGAGATTCCCACCGGAATCCGTGTTCTAAAACACACACTCAGCGAGGACAAATAACCAGACACGAGCGTACTCATAGGAGAGCTGAGGATGATCAGGATCGGCAACTGTCGATACACAATGACTGAGCAGTGAGTGAATGAATTGCTCCTCTATTTATCCTCTGGGTGACCGTCTACTTCTGAGTCCTTGCGGCAGTCACCCAACTGGTGTGCGTGACAGATCCCAGCCACCCCAAGAGCTTCTTTCCCCCGGCATTACAGATCCTGACGGCTGATTTATACTTCTGTGCAGTATGGCATAGGCATAGATATTTTGATTATATTAAATGTCTAAAGTCTGTGATACATGGTGTCTTGTTGCTGTCTTGTCTCTCAAATTTATGGTCCTTTTCCCATAGTCTGGAGCTAGACAATACATATGTTAGCTTTTAAAAACTGCAAATAACATACAAATAAAAAAGTATGTATAATGATTAAAATAGCGCCTCTTCCTATTCAGTTAGATCCTACAACACCACAGGGACCAATTAACTAGATAGCTGGGCAATCTTACAGCAAACATCTGCCATTGCTCCTGCTAACTACCTATCTTTGTTGGTGGCCTTAATGACCATGAACAACACATGACATTCCCAGGTCCCTGGGAATATACACTGCCTGAAAAATTCACATGCTCTAATATTTTGTTGGACCACCTTTACCTCTGATTACAGCAAGCATTCACCATAGTATCATTTCAGTAAGCTCATGCAATGGCGCATTTATTTCCATCCAGAGATGAATTAATATTTTGCCAAGATCAGGTAGTACTGATGGGAGAGTCAGATCTCTGCGTGAAGTCTTCTTCAACACATCTCATAGACTCTTGATGGGGTTACAGTCTGGACTCTATGGTGGCCAATCCATGTGTGATGTTTCATACTCCCTGAACCACAATTTGAGCCTGATGAATCCTGCCATTGTCATCTTGGAATATGCCCATGCCCAGTTTCCATGTCCTTGGTAATTTTCTTTGTTTGATGCAAGTAAGTAATTTGTACAGTGGTCCTGAAGTGGCAACAAAACAAATTAATAGAATCATGATACAAATACAGACAACAGAACACATTAACGCAAACGTGCAGCAAATACTCGCAACACAACACATCAACAGAAATGTGCTACACATTCACACAACACATTAACAGATACTCTGTCATGATCATAGGTAAACTCCCAAAAATGATATGTACTCTAACCAAACCCAGGCACACCATTTATTTTATCATCAGTGTAAAATATACACAGATATGTGCAACAAAAATCCAGCTGTCGCCCTCCTAAAATATGTTGATACCGTTGTCTTCCCTGCTCACATATCCAGGCTGTGTCTGTGTGATGAATAGGAAAATAAAATGGGTTTTGAAGGGTACATGTTAATACTGAATAATAAAAAAGTGAATGCCTGATCATTGCACATGGCTCACTTTTAGGTGCACGCACATGGGTTTTAGTAAGAAAACCTGGCAGTCAGCGCATACTGTTTCTATCAGACTGCATTTGTTTGGTTTTGCTAAGCTGAAACTTATCTTCTGACACTGTTTGTTAAAACTAGTTTTGTGATACAGGCCCCAGATGCTTTCTTCCATAACCACAGACTCTGGCTCCTTGTGGTGGACACCTAAACATTTCAAAGCAAGCTGCTGTAGGAGATATAATCCTGCCAGAATGACCTACGTCTTCCCCAGGACCTCTGCCCAGCGGGACATGCCTGGAATAGTTCTCTCCAAGTAGTTTAAGATGCCTGAATCTGAAACAGCAGCAGCAGCACTATTTTGAGGTCCCTCCGGATTTCACAATTCTTCATAGAGAATGAGCCCACTGACCCTACAGAGAAACTTTCATTTTGGCTGCTTGTCCTCGTAAACTGCTTTTTTCAGTCATGATCCAAAGCTCATCGGTGAGGATATGAACATAGGTGGGCTGGTAACCTGCAACTCTCCTTTTACAATTTAACTCCCACTCTAACGCCACAAATCTCCATAGTGCCTACAAAACTCCAGTCACTGAACTGGTCCTCCTGTCAATGTCACATTCCCCTCACCATCACCCATGCAGGTTTTACAACTCCTTCACCAAGGGAAGATTCTCCCCCTCACTTAAGTACAATCCTCTCTTTCCCGAAAAAGCACCATGGCCTTGGTTTTGAAGGCAGATTCTAATTCCTGTTAAAAAACACTTGTATCAAATCAGTTAAGTGCATGGTTGAGGTCCATCTAGCCCCAATGGAGACAAGCCATAGCCTTGACAGAGGCCAATACCAACTTTAAATGGTTTCAGGCTTACGCCAACTGTTATTGCATTCGTACTGAAATAGCATGCATCAGCGGCTCCAGTACCCCATATCCTTCTAGCGCCTTCCACAGTATGTGCAGTGGAATGCGATCATATGCTCTCTCTAAGTCAGCAAAGTCTATGTAGATTGTGTTAGCACATTCCCACAAACCCACACATAGCTGTGCCAGTGGGAGAACTGGTCTACGGTTCCATGGCCAGGTTAAAATCTGTATTCTTCCTGGGTTTGACCATTGGCCAGAATTCTCTCTTCAGTATTGGCAGTAGCTTTTCCATGGAGGCCGAGAAGTGTGACCTTTAGTTGGAACACACCATCTGATCCCCCATTTTAAAAATAGGGACCAGCACCCCTGTTTACCAGGTACTTAAAACACCTTCCATGCAACACTGAATAGGCACCCCAACAGCATCCAGTGCTGACATCATCTCTGACAGATTTCATGTACCCTAACAGCCTTTCCACCACACAGGCCTCTCTGGTGATTGCACTTGCAGTGATAGACTGTGATCCATCAGAATTTTCAAAATTGACTCCTGGTGGGAAGATATTTTCACAGTTAAAGAGTTCCTCAAAGTGTTCTTTCCACCACGCAATAGGTTCACTCTTCCCTACTCCAGCACACATCCTGAACAAGGTCCTGCTTCCTCAGGCAAAGAACCATTTGCAAAAACATTTTTTCTGGCCACCTGACAGTCTCTCTGTATGGCGTCTCCAAACTACATGCACCATATTGTGCCTCTGCTCCTGAATTTGCTGCTGTGCAGGAACTGACAGCGAAACTGCAGCTATGGGACTCCAGATAATCATGACCATGAAGACAGGTGTTACGTGTTGCGAGGAACGGGTGAACAGGAAAAGACTCCAAAATAGCACGTGCTGGGAAAAATGAGTAACTTTAATGACCGGACTGGGGAAACAGACTTGAAAGCGGACTAATATACAACACTAATGATCACATAACAAGACAGGGCTGGGGCAGACGCTAGGATTCACACGAGGGCATCGAGGGGCGTAGCACACAGGAGGACCGGACGGGAGGCCGTGACAGAACCCCCCCCCTAAGGCGCGCACACCGGGCGCGCCAAGAGCGGGCGAAGGGGCGAGACCGGGGACACAGGACCTAGAAAACAAAGCACAACATCAACGGGGCACAG
>JAODKL010000394.1:0-11340 GCA_026780765.1 Petrocephalus schoutedeni
TTCTCCCCCCTCCACACCTTATCTGGGTCTGCTAGGAGGGTCATAAAATTCGAAATGCAGGAGTGGATGTGGTGCCTAGTGGTTCCATGTGGCCGGCTTAGCGGCCATAAAACACTGACTCTGGGGCCTGGTGATCCTACACATCTGAGTTTCCTAGAGCAAGTGTCCACAGTAGTAAAGTTTTCAAACCAGACTTTATATATCAGATACTGCTTCTCCTTCGCTTTGAAAATCATGAAATCACATTAAAGATTATTCATGCAATATATGTGTATAATGCAAGCTTGTAGTGCATAAACAGTAAAACTTTAAACAGTAAAAATAAAATCAAAATGAACATATTACTCATGTAGATGTAGAATAGATTGACAGTTATGAAATGGAAGTTCTTGAACGGAAAAGAGTGGATTGACCTCTCATGGTGGGGATGATTGAGGGAATAAGGGAGTGTGAGATCAACAGACAGATTGGTGCCGGTGTTGGCAGTAATGTGGATGCTGTACCATTCTGTCGGAAGGCAAAGCTTTCGATCTACCAGTCGATCTACCCTCACCTATGGTCACAAGCTAAGACTATAATGGAAAGAATGAGACTGTATCTACAGTATGCATCTACAGTATGTAGGATGCCTCCTGGATGGTTCCCTGGGGAGGTGTTTTGGGCATGTCTTACTTGGAGGAGACCCCATGGCAGATCCAGGACACACTGGAGAGACTGAGAGTATCTCTCGGCTGACCAGTAAAAAATGCTTTGTTTACAGAAATTTACAGTACATACAGTTCCCCAGTTATGAATGAGATCTTGTTATGAATGAATCTATCTTTACGGTGAATTTGTAGGTAAGTTGGAACAGGTACATACAATTCTTATTTAGCACTAGTTACTAAAATATTTGTCTTAATATATAATTCATGTGTACTGTACTGTATTGTACCTCGAGCCGACAAACTGGGTTGCGCAGTGTTTTCATGAACATCACAAAGGAGTGCGTGTGTTCATTATTATAGACCATTGTATTTAACTCCATCCATCCATCCATCCATTTTCCAACCCGCTTATCCTGTTCAGGGTCATGGTGTATTTAACTCAATTATTAAAATATAATAGGCTTTAAGGCAGTCCTTTCATAGGTAAGAGTTGTCCATAAGTTGGATGTTCTTAACCCAGGGACTGCCTGTACTACTTGAATATACAGCTCATTTTAACAATATTCAATCTAACCTGTGATTTCAAGGGAGAAGTCTTCTAATTAATGCAACTGTTGTTCTCTGCAATTCTGAATGTATTTTTGAAAGCTTTGAAACGTTTGATCTAGATATGTTCAAAATGGCCTCTAAATACATAACGTTTTGTTGATAGCAGACTTCTGGAAAATAATCCATAGATTTTGAAGCATGTCACTGACTAGATTTTGTATGAAAGAAATGAGAAATAATTTAACTTTTGCAGTGGTTGTATGAAAAATTTACTCAAATAAATGTGTCTCCACCAATATTAAGGGAATTTAATTATTAATTAATGACTAATTAATTAATTATTAATTGATGATTAAACATTATGCTTGAATAGTTGTTCCTCTATTAAAGCCTATTATAGAACTCCCAATTAGTCAGTTTGTGGAAGATTTAGCTCCAGAATATGAATGGAATTCACTTATTACAGGTACTAGTACTTATTACAAGTATAACTAGTCAACCTGGGTTAGAATGTTCATCTCACAAACTGCTTCTCCAGGTAACTGTGTAGCAAAACTCTGCTCACAGCTGGAGAGAGAGTCTTGTGATATTTTACGACAAGCTTGGGACCTAAAAATTTTCGCACCGATAAAGTGATTTATTATGAGCACTGAATGAGATGGAAATTTAAGATGTGTTAAAGCATGCATTTATTCCTAACTACAACTAACACAGGACAGGCATTACACTTAACATAAAACAACACAAAATAACAAAATAAAATCAACCAAATAAGAAGTAATATAAAAAGGCAGTGATCAGATGTGAATGGGTACCCCTATAAGGAAATACTGTTCTGCAAAGCAAGCACGATTTTTAATTTCGACCCAAAATTTTAAAACAGATTAAAATAGGTCAGGTCAGGTTGGGGAGCATGCGCTGGCACAGCGTGTTGCCACACCCACCACATGGCGAAACATCTCAGGATCCAGATTGGTGACCCCCCATGCCACATGGCTGTAGAGCCTCAACTGGCACTCCCTCACAATGCAGGTAATGTGCCTCATTCAGGACTCCCTGAGCAACCGATCGTTCGACACAAAGTTGAACCAACGGTACCCAAGGATTCTCAGAAGAGACACAGTACCAGTCTTCGTCTCAGGTCACTGGATAGCGTACATGTCTTGCAACCATAAAGCAAGACAGGAAGCACCAGGACTCTAAAGACTTGGACCTTCGTCCGCTTGCAAAGATATCGGGAGCGCCACACACCCATGCCACCCTGCCATGACTGCTACTCTCCACGGAACAGATTCAGATGTGCGTAATGCCTTGATTCCTCTGTAAGCAGGACGTGGGTCGCTAGACCACAGATGATGTGTGACCTGCTCACAGATTTCTCTAAGAAACGCCTCCTTATCTGCCCTCACAGCCCTAGCAGCTGTCCTTCGCAGCTCTCGGTACAGCCTGGAATTGCCACCAAGCCGTGCACTGCGACTCCTCTCGATAATATCCAGGGTGCCCTGCGAGATGAAACACCTCCTTCTGGGAACACCGGCAACCCCAACACAACCCTCAGCGACCTTAAGGGTTTTATCATGGAAGGTCTCCCACATCACATTCGAGTCAACAGCTGCACCCAGGTCTGCTAGTTCTTCACTCAAACTGCGTGCAAACTCATCAGAGACAGCTTGATCTTGGAGTCTGGCAAAGTCCAGACTTGTTCTCCTAGTAGGAGGCAACCTACTGGATCTAAGCTGAATCTTCAGAGTAGCAACAACAAGTCTGTGGTCTGAATTCACAAACTGGGCACTTCTGTAGACTCTGCAGTTCTGCAGGAGCCTCCAGCGTTTGGCTACAAGAATGTGATCGATCTCCTTTGCTGCACCACCAGTACTGGAATACCAAGTCCAAAAATGCGGCTCAGGGCGCTGGAACCAGGATCCAGCGACCCACAGCCCTTGACCTTTTGCAAAGTCAAGGAACATGGAGCCACTTTCACCTCAGTTGCCAGATCCATGGGGACGACACCTCAGCACCATGCCAGCTCCGATCTGCAACAGGCCTGTACCTATTGGCTCTCCAGTGGTTTCTACTCTTCCAGGGATGGGGCTCCCGAAGGCTTTCCCCCATCCCCTCCACAATGCGTGCAGCCTTCCTAGAGGCAGCTGCAGCAGAGCTACTCCCACAGAGAGCAGAAAGGTTTCCTAAAAGCTTGATCGCAGCTGAGTGAAGTGTTTTACGGTGGCTGGAGTGCCAATCCTGCCACCAACCCCCAGGTTTTTCACTGCAAGTTGGAGGACCGCTTGCAGTGCCAGATGCAGTTTAATGTCATGCCCAGGACAAAATAGAATAGATTAAAATAGTACAGGTTAAATTGTTAAATGAATGGAAATGGGCATACTAGGTTGCAGAGGTGAAGGAATCTTTGGCAGTTGGTTGCAAGGTGATGAACAGAGGAGGCGATGACACTAGAGAAGCGATGTCTGGAGCGGTTCCTCGTGTGGAGCCCCTTCAATTTTCTCTCTTCGGTGAAACTTTAAGGCGGCAAGGCTTTCTGTTGGTGTTCTTGTTATCTTCACTCGTAGACTTTTCTGGTAGGCTTCTGCCATAGGCTTTCCCATCTCTGAACCTGAGGTGCTCGGTTCTATGGTCCAAGGTCCATGAATATGGATGAGCTGGAATTTGACATTTGGGCCAATGATTTGGAACCTTGGTCCGAGGGATGGCCACAAAGGCTGTGTTAGTCGCCCTATGGATTTATATCATTCCTTAAAGCAACTTTACAGTTGACTTTGATCAAATGAATTTAACTTTAAATTCCTACGGCATTTCTTAATTATGGGTTGGTTTAAAAGTGCCACTACTTTTTTATACCAGCAGACTCAATTAAACATTGCTTTATAAATTGCATTATATAGTTAAATTATTACAATGATTTGATACCTATGTTTAACAAATATTGCTTCATTCCTTCGATGTGAAGGTAGAGGACAAAGAAAAGTAAAAGGTGCCAATGGCCAGATAAGCCTAAATGTCCTCAGGCAAGCATACCTTACTTTAACTTTCCCAATTTTTCTGAGACATGAGAATGTGGAGGGGTAATTGTCTAGGTGAGGAAGACAGAATATATAGTATAATAGGATAATAGGTGAGGCACTTTTATGAGAGTGATACACAAAACATTACGACTGCTCCTCTGAGGACAATATTCTGTGTATTTTTATTTTGCAAAAGCATATCAATTTTCTGTGCAATTAAAGGTTCCTTCTAATTAAATTAAGGATTGGTATAGGCTATTAAAACCTGCACACACTCCAGCCTTGTAGAAGCAGAATAGATCACTTTCACTCGGGCAGTTGGCAAAAATGATAATACATATTTCTCTAGTAAGAGCGCTTCTGTTTTGTATAAGTAAATGCTGTCTTTTAATCTCCTGAAAGGAAACAGTTTGGTCTCTGGACAATGAAAAAATATAAAAGACTTTTCAGTTCAGTTCTTTTTATAGAGGATTTGTGGTGCCTTTAAATGCACTGCCTAATTAGGTTTCACGTGTGAGAGAAGTCTTACAAAACACTAACAAAAATAAAAGGAAACACCCACTGTTTTTGCATTAGTCATATTTGTCAGTTAAATTGGATGTTCATAATTTTTCTTTATGTCAGATTAATGTTTGGTCACCAGGTACTAAGCTACTGTAACAGAAAAGAAGACAGGGATTATGTATATGCAAATTAGAATCATGCTATTAGTTATGTGTATCGGCTTATGTATAACATATGTATATGACTAGTCATTAGGATTAATTATTTTGAGTGCTTATTTAGGAGAAGTCATTAAGCTTGGCAATTTGCAAATTCCCTGTTTATGGTTTATGGAACCTACCCATTCTTCCAACGTGCGCAACTATAGATGTCTAATTACAGCAGCAAATTTGAAAGCAAAGCTATTTAATTATTTCCACACTGACATATATTTGTTCATTCTTACCTCAGAGAAAATGTAACATTTTAGAATAAGGAACGTACTGGATGAAGTAGCCTCTCTTGTCAAAATTCAATGCTCTGGAAGAAGACAGACTTAAACATCTGACAGGTTTGCATGTGGTTTGTCAGTTGACAGAATGAGAGCTCATTAAGAAGACTCTCTGATGGAACTGAAATATCTTATTTACGTGAGTCTGTAGGCTCTGTAGGGTCAGTGGTGATGAAAGCAAACTCACAAAACTTGGAGCTGGTGGAGGTTGATTCTGGCCACTTCCTTCCTGAAGTCATTCAGTTTCTCCCTGGAATACTGAGTCGCTCTGAGGATAAGCCGATCTATAGGCATTTCATTAAGGTGCTGCAGGTGCACACACTTTGAATTTTGTGTTGCCTGCATCGTACACCTGGCTAAGGAAAAGGGTGTAAACTTGAACATAATGTAATATGCATTTGTAGTAGCTACCCTTGACTTATGTCGCTATTAGTTGAAAGCTGAAAGTGCTTATTCAATTAATTATACAAACAACTTTCTGCACAACAGATTACTTGATATTTTTACAGCTTTATATTAAACACCTTAATGGTTAAAATCACAATGCAATTATAAAAGGGGAAAAAGATGCACTCTCAGAAAATAGGGTACCAATTTGTACCTTTGTTTGTCACTGGGGCTATACCCTCAAGATTCTGCCAATGGTTCCCTTAGCTGTAGGTAATTGTACCTTATATGGTACTGAAATGAATCCCCAAGGTACAAACAACATTAATGTACCCTCAATGGTACAAAACAGTTCCTTATATTCCATTTCTGTATCTTAAAAGGTACAAGAACTTTGAGGGTACAGCCCCAGTGACAAGCAAAGGTACAAATTGGTACCATTTTTTCTGAGAGTGTGCAATCAGCTTTTTTTCAGAAGAATGGCTATAAAAGCAAGCATAAATTAACCACTGGTCTGTACAGGCTTACACTATGGCTGAGTGATTTAAATGATATATCCACATATTGTCATATAGGCAAGAGGTCAGATTATAGGTGATTCAAATACAGTACCCCGTATGAAATACAGGAACCAGAAACCTTATAGGAGCACCAGGTGGTTGCACCTTCAACTATGGGGCCCAGCTGGGCACAGGCAAAGTGAAGCATGAGAATGTCCTGAGGGCCCACAACCTGTCATAAGTCATAAAGGTCTAGTACATCGTGGATTGGACTACAGTTAAAGGCAGAGACCTTGATAGACCAATTGCTGGCTGGCAAAACTGGCTTTAGGGAAATGGAATGTAATCTCGCTGGTGGGAAATAAGCCTGAGTTAGTGCGGGAGGTAGAAAGATAACATCTAGATTAATGGTGGGCAATCTTATTTGCAAAGGGCCGATGTGTATACAGGTTTTTGCGATAACCTTTATGTCAGCTGATCAAACCCAGATGTGAGGACTCTTCGGCTAATCAATCCTCTAATTAGTAACCTAATTTGAGAGTTGCAGCAAAAACCTGTATACACAAAGGCCCTTTCTGCCCACCCCGAATATAGATATATTCAACTCACCTCAACCCACAGCTCAGGCTCAGAAACCATACTCCCGGAGAGGGGCTGGGCTCTGGAATTGCCCTGGGTGAGAGGTGTTGGGCAGGTGTGGATTTACTCATGGCCCCCCAAATCATTGCTTGTATGTTGGAGTTTACCCCAGTGAACCAGAGGGTTGACTCACTTCGACTTTAAGTCTGTGCTTATGCACCAAACATCAGTTCAGAGTGTCTGACCTTCTTGGAGTCCCTGGGTGGCTGGGGACTTCATTCTATGACTTCAACGCTCACGTGGATAACGATAGTGAAACCTGGAAAGGGGTGTTCAGGGTGCTGTCGAAGCTAAAATATTCAACTCTAACTTCATGATGTGGGTCAAAGCTCTTTCACAGTTAAAAGTTAGACTTACATCCTGCCCACAAGCTGCCAGTTTGGTCTTAATGGGCAGATGTGAGAGCAAACTCTCAAAGGCGCATTTCAGGATTTTTGGTGAACAGCATTTTTATTAGCATTTTTTCATACAATGAAAAAAGTAAAAATTAATTAGTGAAATTAGCAAAATGATGATACCATATTATTTTAAAAGGTCAGATGTCCCTCAGGGCAGCTCAATCAACTGAGTCAAACGCTTTACGAAAATCTACAAAGGCTGCAAAGAAACTCTGCTGATATTCGCATTTGCTCTCGATGAGAACCCGCAGTGCAAGGATGTGGTAGGTGGTAGACAACTTAGGCGTAGAACCAGACTTCTCTGGTCACTGGTAGGTAAGCAAGTGATCACAGATCCTATTGAGGATCACCAGAGCAAGGACCTTACCTGGTATTGAGAACAGTCTTATCTCCCTGTAGGTATTGCAATCCAGGCAGTTACCCTTCCCTTTCGAGATATAGACAACAAGTCCCATATTCCAGTCATTTGGGATGACACCCGTCTCCCAAATGGAAGCAAAGATTGCTTGCAATGCCAGGATCCCTGCAGCCAAAACCACAGATCCCTGCAGCCTTCCCTACCCTCAGCTGGTTCAGCACCTGTGCAATCTCAGTGAGATTGGGTGGTTCATGGCAAATCGGAGGATCAGCCTCAAGAACTGTGGACGCAGAGGTGTGCAACATTCTGGCCAGAGGATCAGCTTTATGCAGCTGCTCAAAGGAGCCAGCCCACTGGATTCAACTGCAGTGTCATCTATAAGGACCATTCCATCACCTGCCCTGACTGTGTCTCTCCTAGGAACAGATTTGGATGTGCATAATGCTTCCATTCCTCTGCAAGCAGGATGTGGGTCACTAGACCATTGATGCTCTCATTTGCTCTCAGATCCTTTTATCCCTTTAACGCCTCCTTATCTGCCCTCAGAGCCCTCTCAGCCATCCTTCTCAGTTCCTGGTACCATCAAGTTGGGCTCTGTGACTCCTCTCGATTATCCAGGGCGCCGGGAAAATGGGCAGCGCTAACTTAACCCTCAGCAAACTTCAGGGTTTTGTCACAGATCATCTCCCACATCACATTAGAAATGGCAGTGACACCCAAGTCTACAAGTTCCTCACACAAACTACATGTAGACTCATTAGAAACAGCCTGATCTTGGACTTTGGTGATGTCCAGCCTCATTCTCCTCCAAGAGTACTGTAGGTGGTAGCATACTAGGCTGAACCTTCAGAGTAGCAACAAGTCTGTGGTCAGAATTCACAAATTGGGCACTTATATGGATCCTCCATTTCTATAGGAGCTTGCAGTGTCTGCCCATGAGCATATGGTCATTCTCCTTCACCACCAATCCAATTATGCAGCTCAGGGCATTGTATCAAGGATCCAGGAATCAGCAGCTCTTAACCTTTTGTAAAATCAAGGAACATGGATCCACTTTCACCACGTTCACAAGACCTGTGGGGATTGACACAGTCCTCAGAGCCAGCACTGTCAGTGTCAGTAGTTGCATTGAAGTCACCCATGACCAGAGGAGGGAATTTGCAAATATCGAGACATCACTCACCATGGTCGGAGCGAACACTGAGACAACCTTAAATAGATTAGTGCCTTAATCTGACTCTCAAATACGTTTGTTGAAAGGAGTGATACTCAACACGAATGGAGGAACCAAACCGCCACAGCAACAGCTACTCCTCAAATATGGCAGCCATCAGAGAGACCAGATTAATTAAAGGTGTACCGACCTACAGAGATCTGGCTATTCCTTGGTCTGCGTACCTTAGAGAGTGTTGCCACTGAAATGCGGAGTTTATGAAGCTCCCCCAACAGCAGAGGAAGATGGTCATCAAGCTGGAGAGACAAAACATTCCACACGGATGGGCCAGCTCAGATTAAGACCCGGCTGTTGCCATGCATGGGGAATGTAGCCGAGGGAGAGATTTTGGTGTCAGGGGCCCAGTTTAGCTATCTTGCGCCATTCACCTTGGATAATGTTTACTTGAACACTCAAATGACTGAAATCTATCAGTATTGACGTAATGGTACTACCAAAATTAAAAATGAATGATTACTCATTATGGCTGGGTGATAGCTAAAAAAAACAATCCATACATACATTCTGTGTTTCTATAAAGGACATGGCATTTTATTTTTCATTATGGCAGGGGTGGACAAAGCACACAGCTCCATTGTCAAAGTGTAGACACTCCTGGTCCAATATTACTCCAGGACAAATGAAAGTCAATTTTTACTTGAGTTAAACTACTGGAGTCCTCAGATTTAAAAATTTAAAGTATTCAAAAGTACATTATCATTTTAATGTCAAAGCATGGTTATATTGTTGCCACAATGCATTATCCAGATCCTAATGACTCTGAAACAATCAACTGAATGCACTGACTTGCTTGTATAACCTGTAGAATAAAAGGGTTGTTGAACATGCTATAATGATTACAGAAATACAACTGACTCAAAAAAAAAGTCAGCCACTGGCGTTTTAATTTTCTTTATGTAAAACCCTCTCACCCCTTCCCCGCAAAACAGCATGGTAGTGTTCTGACACAGCTCTGTGTGTGTGTGTGTCTGTGTGCGTGTGTGTGAGCATGTGTGCGCATCAGGCAGACAGCGGAATTGCTGTAGATGCAACTTCCTCAGAAAATTTAAAAAAAATAAAGCAAGCAACCCAGTTACATACCTCGTTTTGTAACTGGCCAACAGCAACTTGACTGACAGCATAGGAGTTTTTTACTCTGATTGTTTTTTCTCCTTTGATGAACACAATATGGCCTATTGCATTTTAGAAAAGAAAATTCGTCTGCTAACTTCAAAGCTATACTTCAAAGTAATGAGTAACGAGAATCTTCACAGAAATGTAATCAAAACTACAACATTTGTCATTCAAATGTGGAGTAAAAGTCACAAGTTTCTAAAGAAAATGATACTCAAGCGAAGTAGAGATACTTGAAAAATGTACTTCAGTAAATGTAATTTTATGTACTGTCTACTCATTTGGGTCGGTCTGCACACCACATCGGACGAGCTTTTAAAAGTAATTAATAGCCTAACCTAGTTCCAAAAATTGTCAGTGGTTCTTTATTTTATCTTAAGTTTGAGTTTTAGCCTATTAAGTCTGTCTCCTCCCTTAAATCAAAGAAACTGTAAAGAAAAAGTGTGTAGCTAAGCTATAAAGACTGTCCACAATGTCCTTGTAAGGGAATTAACAATGGTAAGCTCTCGTCTTGTTTGACCATCCACAAATGTTGTGAAATATCCAGTTGGGATGAAGTTGTCTCAGGAGGAGATAACAATTATTCTAGTAGCACTGTTAGCACTGTGTAGCAAAGACTAGGTGGAGAGAGAGAGTGAGTGAGTGAGTGAGTGTTTGTGTATGTCTGTACATAGTGTTTGTGAGCATGTGTTTATCAAAGCAGGCTCTCTTTATGTTTATTTTGTCTTCAAATTAACTGGTTAATTAGTGCCTGATCTTGAATAAATTTATCAAGCTGAATTATTAACTGGCTTACGGATTTAATGAAACTTTGTTAATTGAGCAAATGTTAGCACCTTTCTTGGACATCATGGAATAGTTCTTTATAGATATCCATTCTACATTTTATTGTGTGTGCAGCTAAAATTCTTTTATGGGCTACAAACTTTTTTAACTTAATAGCATATGCATTACTTGGAGAAATGGCTAGTATGGAGCCCTGTTTTTGTGTATTTATGTTGTAAATCAGGGGTCTTCAACTCTTTGGTGGATAGAGAGACATAGCAGAGACCCCCGCTTTACACATACATGTAATAACGTTGTGTTATGGATTAGGCCTGGCCTATATTAGCATGAGCCTTAACTATACAGTATCAACCTGTGATTCACGGACCCCCTGTAGTTCCTTGGTGGACCCCCTGGGAGCCGTGGACCTCCTGTTGAAGAGCTCTGTTGTAAATTATAAGTGTTGTGACCATGTAAAACTTTTACTATGGAATGCGTGTGTATTTCTTAGTGTTATGTCAATTGTTGACTTCCCTATCTTTGCTGTTGTTAGTTATTGCTAGTAGTGGACTGTCAATAAAGTTGAATCTTCCACTTTAGAAGAGCTGTCATTTCACTTTATTAAAATGACCCATACACATGCTACTACATATATAAATATCCATCCATTTTCCAACCCGCTTATCCTGTTCAGGGTCGCGGGGGTCCGGAGCCTATCCCGGAAGCTACGGGCACG
>JAODKL010000395.1:0-11330 GCA_026780765.1 Petrocephalus schoutedeni
TGACAGGCCACATTGCTCTCTGTCACTCTCTGGCAGGCCACATTGCTCTCTGTCACTCTCTGACAGGCCACATCGCTCTGTCACTCTCTGACAGGCCACATTGCTCTCTGTCACTCTCTGGCAGGCCACATTGCTCTCTGTCACTCTCTGACAGGCCACATCGCTGTCACTCTCTGGCAGGCTACATCGCTGTCACTCTCTGGCAGGCCATAACACTCTCTGTCACTCCCTGATAGGCCACATTGCTCTCTGTCACTCTCGGTCAGGCCACATTGCTCTCTGTCACTCTCTGGCAGACCACATCACACTCTGTCACTCTCTGCCATTCTCTGACAGGCCACATCACACTCAGTCACTCTCTGACAGGCCACAACACTCTCTGTCAGGTTGTATCACACTTGGTTACTCTCCGATAGGCTGAACCACTCTCTAATTGATCACATTTCCCTGGCCATGATAGCCACGGAATCTCCTCAGCTTGCGAGGTAAGGAGGAGAAAAATGAAGGATCTTCATCTCTTAAGAGCAGGACTTAACTGTCTGCCTGGAACGAGCCCCTCGCTTTGCACACAGCCTTCATTGCCTCCACAACTCCACATGCAAAGTTCCCTCTGAGCATTTGTGAATGCCAGAGGAAGTAGCCAACATAGCTGGCAGCTGACATCAGCTGACCAAGGCTAGCATGTGACGGCACCCATGGAGCCCCACCTGGGTCCACCTCCTCACACAGCCACATGTGTAGTTCTGTACAGATATTGGATTTTTACCTGTTTACACAGGTGGATGTTACAGAAGAGGCCAGATGCAAAACCAGAACCGCTCTTAGAGCCGCAATCCTGCAAGACTTTGTTTCTGTGTAAACACACAACAGGACAGGGGTACAAGATGTCGACGGGGTCAGCTTTAGGTGGGGCGAGGTTCGGTTCCGGCTTAGCAGCAGAACAGGGCCCTTCCTGCAGGCCCGACCCCGCCTAGCAGAGGCAGACTTGGGACCCGAGGCCCCCTGAGGCTTGTGTTCTCCGCCGCCACTCGCCTGCAGTCTCCATTTATTATCCTTATTATCCTGTTTGCCAGCTTTACACGGGATCACGTTACATCAGCTCTGGGACAGTGGGGCGGGGGGACGGGATTGTCTCACTGATCCAGACATCAGACAACACCTCAACCCCCCCCCCCCGCCGTTTGCCTGTGAGGCACAGAAAACAAGATGGGGGGTGTCCTGGCCCGTGGCTCAGACTGTCAGAGAACGTTCATTTTCACAAGTAATTGCTCATAAGTACCAAGATAAAACCTAAGGGAGTAAGGGAACAAAGAGAGTTTGTGAAAGAGAAAAAAAAAAGTTTGTAAATGCTCAATGCAGCAAAGGGGGGATTTTCCTGAAAGATGACAGTGGGGGGGGGGGGCAATTTATCACAGATTCCAGACAAGCCTTTGGCTTTCAGCACCTTCCCTTCAAAGTAGGATGTGCGGCACTGCACAAGGAAAGCGCACAACCTGAGATAAAGACTTCCTCTGAAAGGCAGAGCTGCTGCCTTCTACCAAGGCAGCCCGGAAGCAGAGCCCCTCCCTGCGTCCGGAGACCTGTGGGAGGGCACTTCCTCCCCGCTGGGGCGCTACACCCGGGGGAGGGGCCACTTTGTCCCGAAGGTTTCCCGATAAGAGCAGAGCCAGGCCAGGTACGTGTGCCCGACGAGTGAGGATCAGACGTGGGCACGGCCAGGTGGGGAGGCATGGCCACGCATGTCGGGGAGGATGTGCCATGTGGGGCAGATTCACAGTGGGTGGTTGGGATTTACTGGCTGACCCCCACCTTAATGTGACAAACCATGTAACTCCACTCCAGCAAAAAAGTTTTTGCATTACTAGTTTTTTCAAGAAACAACTCACAGAGCAGCCTGGTATTCCCATACACACAGACAGAGAGCAGCCTGACACACACACAGAGCAGCCTAGCACTGAAACACACACACATAGATTGCAGCCCGGCACTCTCACACATGGGCTGAGTCAAGGAGATGAGTCCCATATTTACTGTTACATCGGGGGGACTGACCCCCCCCCTTCCTGCTAAAAACAAACCATCTTTGCTTTATAAAAACAAGATGTCCTCATCTGAGATGCTAGAAACAGACAAAAGACTCACACACACACACAAGAACTGCCCACTCTGCCTTTCAAGCTCAGCCAGGCTTCCTTCTGTTTTCGGGAATCGCCATCAAACTCCAGATCGTGCTCCCACTCCAGACCGGGTCTTATACACAGCCAGCCAACATCAAAGAAAATGAAAGATGTCATTTCTGTGCCCTCCCCCCAGCTCTGTTCAGGTCCACCTGCAGCTCATTTCCACACAGACTATCATCGCTGTCTGGGCCCAGCCAGGCCGGGCAGGATGGCGTGGAGGCGGGGAAGAGCAAGGCTCGGGCCCGGTCACAGGGGGGTGCCTTCAGGTTCTGAAGCTGAAACTGACCTTCACCAGGTGGCCTGTTAAGTGTGAGAACTCGCATCTAATGGTCTGTAAAGTGGCTTCTCAAACCTTTGTACGGCTGCTGACGTTACAGCCGTCTCAAATGACAGAAAAGAAACCACTGATTCAGAAGATTAGCATCTCGCTGACATTGTGGAAACGGGGCCCCAGTACACAGAGCCATCATCGTTAGACCAGCGCACCTCGGGGAAGCCCTGTGGAGGAGGATGGGGGGGGGGTGCCCAACCTGCCAGAGTGGCACCTGCTGCTGCGTATCCACGGCAATGCCACACCAGATCCGGAGCTCCTCTCTCTCTTATGATTACTGTCACCATTTATGCCCCCCCTTCCTCCTTTACCATGCTGCTCAAAAAGACATGAGAGGCAATTAGAGGTGGCCAGCTCAATCTGTTACCCAATGAGAGGCAGAGCGCTGAATCTGGCATCCAATGAGAGGCAGCGTGCTGAATCTGGCATCCAATGAGAGGCAGCGTGCTGAATCTGGCATCCAATGAGAGGCAGCGCGCTGAATCTGGCATCCAATGAGAGGCAGCGCGCTGAATCTGGCATCCAATGAGAGGCAGTGTGCTGAATTTGGCTCCTAATGAGAAGCAGTGATCTGAAACTGGCAGGCTGGACATCACTGAATGGGGGTAGCAGATTCAATCTCTAGACTTCGAAGGGTAGCGTCACTTTCGCTGAAGATTTATTTTTCTCTTGTGCAGAGAAACAGAACTCACAGACACACTAGAGCACATAAACAAACAGAACACAGGCTTATGCTATATATATACCTACCTGTGTTGAGTTCTCGGTTAAGACGACCAGGGGTCTCATCCAAACAAGCACAGCATGTGGATGAGGCTCCCTCTTGTGGCTATAATTGGTAATGCGAGGTGGGCTGTCAGGGCTCAGAGAGACCACCTCAGTAAACAGACAGTGCTGGAGACAGACCAAGGCTTTGCTAGGGGAGGGTGTGGGTCTGGGCCAGAGGAGGGGGCTGGGCTGGGGCCAGAATCAGCTACTAAGTTGTTTTAACACCATGCCAGCAATCAGGGCTATTCATTTTGACCAAATGGACAGTAACAAAAGTGAACAAAGGTTTAAAAAAAAAAAAAAAATGTTACAAACAGGCAAAACAATCTAAATAAGACACTTAAGATTAGTTTACGATAAGAACATTTTTGTAGAGCAAGGAAAGTTATAAAAATGCTGAAGGGAGTTTAAAAAAAGGGCAATACAACAAAATGTGCTTAAAAGACAGGAGTGCCACACACAGGACAGGCAGGTGGATCTTCACCTGTAAATAAAAGCGAGTGGGTCGGCCTAGCGGCCCCTGACAACACCTCGTATAAATGACCCAGTCCCACCGGCCTTCAGAACTCACCACTGCACCATGTATGACAGATCATTTCATTTTGCCATTAGTGCGACTGCCCAATTCACTGTCACTCTCTCGTAACGTACCCATTCAACACTTGTTCATTGTGCTTGTTCATTACAAGGTAAACACTGATGATCCAACAGAAATTAATACCAAAATTCTATTAATCGAGGACAGAGTTTGACCAAAATCTTTACAACCATTGGGTGATCCATTTTCAACACTGCAAGCACCTGTAGGTAGGATTCAGAATCGGTAAAAATTAGAGGCCTTCTGTTCTTCACTTTCAATACAACTTGCTGCCAGCGGGAGGGTATAATCTTTATAAGCTGTAAAAGCAGAGCTCTGCCCTGGTAGAGTCATACCGACACACAGGTGATGAAACTCAACGGCGGCAGAGACACGGTTAGCAACGTTTGAACCATCAATGTACACTGGAAAACTGGACAAGAATCTTTCCATAAAATCCGAAATCATCTACAATTTGTGGGTCAGTCCAGGTCTTAGACATGGTCAGGATGGCGATCTGCGTCTTCAGATCCCCAAGAGCGATGCTGCATGTGACTGATCCAGGAGCCAGAATCGGCTCTACTCGCCAGAAGAGGATGTGAAAATATTTGTTTATGAATGCTAACGAAGCTCATAGCACACACACACACACAACATGAACGCTGGCTTTTACTGTTTAATTCACAGCAGCAGCGACCTGACTGCCAGCAGAGAGGCGCCCCCTGCTGGTGAGTCAGAGTGACACAGGGCCCTCACAAGCCAGCATGAGAGGCCTCCTGCAGGTGAATCAGGGCAGAGCAGGGGCTTCACAAATGAGTGAGAGAGGCCCCCGGCTGGCGAGTCAGAGCGGAGCAGGCATCTCAGAAGCGTACATGAGAGATTCCCCCTGCTGGCACGTCAGAACTGTGCAGGGCCCTGACAAACCTGCGTGAAAGAGGCCCCCTGCTGGCGAGTCAGAGCGACACAGGCATCTCAGAAGCCTACGTGAGATATGCCCCCTGCTTGTAAGTCAGAACAGTGCAGGGTCCTCACAAGCCTGTGTGAGAGAGGCCCCCTGCTCACAAGTCAGAGCAATGCAGGCATCTCAGAAGCCTACGTGAGAGATGCCCTCTGCTGGCAAGTCAGAACTGTGCAGGGCCCTCACAAACCTGTGTGAGAGAGGCCCCTTGCTGGTGAGTCAGAGCGACAGGCATCTTAGAAGCCTACATGAGAGATGCCCCCTGCTGGTGAGTCAGAGCGACGCAGGCATCTCAGAAGCCTATGTGAGAGAGGCCCCCTGCTGGTAAGTCAGAATTGTGCAGGGCTCTCACAAGCCTGCCTGAGAGAGGCCCCCTGCTCGTGAGTCGGGGGAGCAACCTGCAGATTAAAATGTGCGACATGGCTGTGTTCCAAGTGACGTCTTGAGGACAGGTCTGGGGAACGATGAGGGAGGTTTAGGCACCGAAATGGCAAGTCTGCAGATGAAAGCTGATCCTGTAAAAATCGGCCCAAATTCAGTGCTGTGACACCCGGCACATGCGGCAAAAGCTCAGAACAGGCCCATTGGTGCGGTGAGAAGTCGAAGTGAGCTGGTTGTGGGGGGGCTCCGTCTGCAGCCTGGGAGAGAGCGGCCAATGGCTGCAAGTCTGGCTTCCACCCCACTTTGTGCACACTGGAGGCCTTGGGCCAAACAGCCTAATTGGGAGCACAGTGTCACGCAGAGACCACTGGACTTCAATAAACACTAGAAGTGGAGACCCTGGACCCCTTAGCTAATTAGACACAGCGGTAAATTTAACAGCACGGGGGTCGCCGCTACCTGAACCACAAGGGGAAAGTCTGAGCTGCACACGAGACCCGCTTTTCCAAACCCTAACCCACAGCCAGAGGCGGAGCAATGACCACGCGTCAGACGATAGTGAAAATATATCGTCATTTATTGTTAACTGCCAGCAGAGGAACAGAAGTTAAATAGAGACATAACAGCAAATCAGCACGTGGACTTGGGGAGAGGAGGCCTGCAAGGGGAGGCCCGGAGGAGGAGGAGGCGTGAGCAGGACACATGGTGTGCAGCCACCTGAAATCTATGATCATAAAAGGAAAAGAAAACCCAGAGCAGCAGGGTGGTGGCACAGAGGCACGCCAAACCCCCTCCCCCCGAGCCTGACAGCACCTAATAGGGGGGGCCACTACGATGTCATGGCTCAAGGAGGGGGTCAGAACACGAGACAAGATGGCCCTTGGGGGTCGGAGGGTCTTCTGAGATGGACGTCCACAAGGACAATGGCCCGGCCCCCACCTTTGGAACGAGTCTGTGACAAAACGGCACTGTCCCAAGTGTCTCTCATCAGGCCTCGTCAGTAAAAGAGCAACGCCCCCTAGTGGCTGCAAAGCAGGGATCCCCAGCCCAGATCCCATCGTCGTCATAAGGAGCAACAAAACACCGGCAGCCGGAATATTCCTTCATGGGAACTCCGAGAAAAGAAAAGGACACAAAGAGGACCTCAAGAGTCCTACGTTACAAGACGACAGAATGAAAGGACAACTCATGCGATACCTTTGTTTGAAAATGAAGAGACGAGGAGGGAATCAGACAGATTTGCGCAGCACGAGACGAGACCCGGGCAGCGCTCTGGGCCTCTGTCTGTCTGTCTGTCTGTCTGTCTGTGTCTGAGTCCGTCAGTCTGTATTTCTGCGTGTGTCTGCGTCTGACTATGTCTCAGTCTGCGTGAGTCTGTCTACATGTAAGTCTGCGTGTGTGTGTGTGTGTGTCAGTACACAGGGACCCCTGGTCTACTTGACCAGCCGCTTGGCCACGTCGCCGTAGGCGATCTCGATCTCCCTCTCGCTGGGGCAGGTGTTGGTGAACTCCTCGCGGCCGTAGGCGTTGCCCAAGTAGCGCCAGATGCCTTGCATGTCCTTGGGGATCTCAAAGCCACGGTACTTCCTGGCCACTACCTGCAGGTAGGAGATCAGCCTCTCAGGCATTTCAGAAGATCTCAAAACTGGAGGGCGTTCATGCAGACTGAAGAGCCCTAAAGGTCATGGCTGAGTGCTCTGAGTGGAGCGCCCTCTGCAGGCCCCAAGGCAGCATCTCACCTTGAGGATGTGCAGCTTAGGCAGCAGGTTGCAGTCGGCCAGCGTCATCTCGTCCCCGTCCAGGAAGTGGCGCGCTGACACCCCGACGTCCTCGCTGCTGTGCTGGTCGATCTCTTCAGGCAGGGGAGAGTTCAGGTACTCGTCCAGCTTCTGCAGGGTCTTCAGCAGACCGCGCTCCAGACCTGGGGGTGCCCAGGTCTCCGTTAGCTCACAAGGCAGGATAAAACCAGCGGGGACCCTCATACGCGGCGCTAATGCCGCTTCCAAACTAAAGACTTTTGGGGGAGACAGAAGCCATAGACACTGAAGCTAAATATTTTTATTTCTGCTGCTGTCTTACTTCAAACTTATTTTAATACCAGTCACTTTACATCCAGTCTTCTGAAGGTTAACTAACGTTACTTTATGCCTGAAAGGTTACCCGTGTGAATGAGTTTCTGCACGTTCACTCAGACTCAGAACCCGCCCACGTTACCATCGCTTTCAAAAAAGAACGGGACGGAAATGTTCGGTAGGCTAAAGCCTATGAAGTAACGGTTCATAGGAATTCCATTTTTTGGATTCATTTTGATCAGTTTCAGATTTTAAGTTTCTTTACGCACTTTTAGAGTATGACTCATTGCGCCCTGTCTCTACTGCCAATATATACTTTTATCTCCTTAAAGGCTCCCCTGTCTGTGTGTGAGAGTTTGTTATCACTCCGTTTTACTGCTGTCCGTATAAGGATCGCGCAATAAAAAACTGCTAAAAAGTGAACTTTGCCGTCCGCCTCATGATCTCTTCGCCTCTCGAGCAGCACATTTTATTCATTTGACCTGCAACATGTTTAAAAAGTTATTATTAAAATCCGCCTAGCAGATCGATCTCTTTTTGCACTGAAAAAAAACTGTTACACTATTCCGCTAATAAGCTGGGGATATTAGACAACGGTATCGGTTATGGACTGAACTTTCCGGGTATGCGGAGGGTATGAACGCAATAACCCGTCCCACTTTGGCTGATGTTGCGGTTAGTATAATTAAAAATGTTCATGTTCAATTAGAAGTCCATAACACTTGCAATCCACTGTCAATTTTTAGAACGTGTGCTTTGTGAGGACTTGACTGCAGACGTCTGAACAGTTACGTGTCCATTACACGTGCTGAGGCGCAATCACACAGTTTGTACGCTGAGAAGTAAGTCTCAGCCTTAACGCCTTAAACTCCCAAGCTCACCCTCATTGGTGTCAGGCTTAGAGTTCTTGATGAAGGCAGAGAACTTGGCAAAGATGTCCATGCCAGCAGTGTTGGACTCAGGGTGTCGAGTGCCCAGCTTGTTGTACCTGAACACAGAACACTACATGAGAGCAGGGCACACATGGCAGTGGAACAGGGCGTCCGAAGGTGTTTGTATGCATGCCTGACTCTCCCTGGGCAGCTGGACACTCACTTGGGGGGGCCGAGGACATCTTCCAGGAACTCCTCGATTTTGTTGACATCAGTCTTGACCTCCCCATTGTAGGTGATGAAGGGGGGGTGGGTCCCAGGGGCCAGATTCTGCAGATCCGCTGGCTTCCTGTGAAACACAGACAGACATTGACGTTTGTATTCCTGTCTTAGTGATGACCATGAGTAACCAAACAAAAACACAAGACTTTCGGCAATTTTACGTTTTTGATTGCACTCACGGATTTTTCTAAAATGTGAGGACTGAAAAAATTGCCCCAGTAGTCACATTTTTTGAGGATTTACTATAATTGCGAGGTCCTTAGAAGTATCGCAAACCGCCCCCCACACCATAAATGGGAGAAGGGCAGACATGCCTGGGAGTTTGACCAGTACCTGCCTTTAACGGGAAGCTTTTGGCCGCCATATGCAGACCCTGCCCAGAGCCATGGAGAGAGAGTCGCACAGAGCCCCTTCAGCCCAGTGGTGTCTACCGCGACAGGGCCGTGGACCTTCTCAAAATTTCAGTGCAGTGCAGTAGTGTTCCAGCAGAAGAGACTATTTGTGGTGCACTTTTACAGGGTAAAATTGAAACCGTACTGAATCATCATGTGCACTGAAGCATGTTAGTGGATTATCCCCCACTAAATTTCATTTAGGGAATGTTAACAGATCTGGCTAGGATACTGGATAAAACGGCAACACAACAGTACCTGGATTTAACTTAAGCGCTGCATCATTTCTGCGTGCTGATTGGTCAGTCTCCTATAATCATGCACGTCTCACTAATGTTATTGCGAAACGGCTGGATGAGTCTTTCAATCAAGGAGACAAACCAGTCAAAGCCCAAGAAGAAATGAACTATTTTGTCAAACACAGGAGCCTTTCGGGTTTAAAGTAGTTTGCAAAACCTGAAGTAGCTCAAAGTGTCTGGGATGACGTGGATTATCTGGTCACGGTACTTTAAGAAAATAAGAACAACAACAAACAACAACAAAATTCTAAACAATGCACCACAGCAGCAGACTCTTTAACCCAGGTTAGCCCAAAACATGTCAGCGAGGCTTGTAAGAAATATACTGATGTAACTACATACACATATAAGAGCGCTATACAAATATTGTAAATCAGTGCATTTCTTGGCTATTAATTACAAAGAACTGCGAGGCTCTCTCTCCACACAGGACCCACACACAGCAGAGGCAGCTAGCTCAGGGTACGCTCCTGACGGAAGTGCCAGGAGGGGCGCGATAAAAGCTGCATTTAACGGCAATTACAGGAAACCACTGCGGCCCGCACACCACCATTAAACGGGGCAGGAAGTGACCTCAACTCCCAGGTGCGGACTTTCTGGCAATTCTGGCTCGTTTAGAGTGCACTGCGGTCATAGATCGCACTCCCATCACTCCCCCAGAGGACAGCAGGCCCTGATCTCAGGGACATGACTTAGAACAGGGTGGGGAACCTGATGCATGGAGGGCCAGTGTGGGTCCAGGTGCAAGCACTGGTTTCTCAGCTTCTGTGCTCCGGGCATCAGGTTCCCCACCCCTGACTTAGAAGAACATCAGCCGGTTGTCATAATCTTCCCCTCCCCTTCCATGGCAACGGGTCTCACCTCTTGAGATCAACGGTGGTGACATTGAAGACCACGCCCTTCAGCCAGAGGATCATGAAGAGCCGTTGGGAGAAGGGGCAGTTGCCGATGCTCTCGCCGTCGCTGCCCGCCTGCGGGAGATGCGGCACGGAGGTGTGAGCAGCAGGGCTCTGCTAAGGCTGCGCGCAGCCCGCACACGCCTCCAGGCGGCATGTGAGAGGCACCAGGCCAACTGCCACGCAGAGTCGTACCAGAGTGGCTGCTGTAAACGATTTGGGCTCATTCCCAGAATGCCTTGTTCCCATGAAGGCATGTCACTGTGATGACTAACATCTATTTTTGTTTCTTGCACACACAGTGGTGGAATAAACTAATAGAAACGCTACATAAAAAGGGCTTTAAATTATAAGCACAGTAACAAAGGTGAGTTATATATTACGTTGACCTTTAATTAGCAGTATGCATCATCTGAAAAGGGGTCTGACTGTCGGGCCTTGATGTGTGAGTTTTCAAAACAGAATGACGCAGCCGGAGAGGCCCTGGGGTCGCAGGCGAATCGATTGGGGGGAGAAAAACGGCGCAGAATTACATCGTTTGTCAAAATCACGGCTGCGTCAGAAAACACACATCAGCGGTGGAAGGGACAGCTCACCGAGCTCTGAGGGCATCACCACGCGAGGGCCAGCCACCGCAATAACTGAGGCTTAATAAACTGCTCTGACTCGGCTCCTGGGGGCATCTCCCCCCCCCAGGAGACGGGCTGTACCCCCATGACATCACTGTGGGAGATCCCCGTCCCGGAATGAGCAGGTTCTTGCCGAGATTGTGAATGGAGGGACAGAGAGTAGGCTGGCGAGCAGAGAAGCTGGCAAGCAGCGTGGACACCCACTACTGGACCCACGCCTGACTCTGGGCCCGTGGAATGGAGACATCCAGCTCCAAGTGGCGAATGGGGGGGCGGGACTACCGGTTCAAACCAGCTTACATGTTTACAGCAAGACACCACAGAGGCCGCCCTGTCCACACCCCCAGAGACCACACATGCTCCACAGCCATCCAGGTGTGGACGAAGCTCAGACCTAGTGAGCATAAATCCGAAGAGGACATCAGCACCTGGCGGGGGGAGGGGAGGACTGACCAGCGAGACCCCTACCGTTCCCATGGTGACCCCATGCGTCAGTGAGTAGTCCTACAACGGCACACAGGCCAATGCCCCAAACAGAGTGCCGATCTCTGTCTAGGGCATATTCCATGGAGGAAGCCAAGGGCGCCCCCCAGAGGACACATCAGCAGTCAGGTTACAGCCCTGACTACCCAACACCGGGCCGGTTGTGCGGAGGAAGGGGGGGGGGGGCATCAGCAGAGAGCGGACCGCCCC
>JAODKL010000397.1:0-11305 GCA_026780765.1 Petrocephalus schoutedeni
AGGAAAAAGTTCCCTAGAAGTGTTCCAATGTAAAGGATACCCAAGAAGATGAAGTAATAGTGAGTGTCCTTCAGCCCCTGAAAGCCCATAATGAAAAACCCAACTGGTTGGTAAACGGTTGTGTTCCCTTCCATGGATTTTGGTTGGTTAGAAGTTACTGGATTTTCTTCCTTAAAATGCTCCTGATTTGGTTAAGTAGCTGGAAAGAATAACAGAGATGCCTGGTAAATAATTTTTAGAAATAGCATTTTCCTATCCCGGCATCCATCTCTGTAATAAGACAGGCATGCAATGGTACAGAAATTCTAGTCCTTTGTTGTAGAGGGAACAATATTATTTCAACTCGGACCTTTATATACATGTGCTGGTCAAGATGAAGAGAACATGTAGTCCTTCTGTAAAGCATGACTGCCCCCTTGTGGATGCTGTGAGGGATCAAAGTTCCCTTGACAATCATTTCTGCAATGACAGCAGTTGCATAAAAAAAATACTAAAAATATATTGCATCATTTTTGACTTTGAGTGTCCTTCCTGCATTAGTATAATATGATCAGTAGGTGGCTCTAAGCCCAAAAAAGGGATGGGAATGGAGGTTCACTGCTATGTTTTTACCCATTTTGCCAAAGATTCATAAGTCAAAGCCTATGACGGAAAATAGATAGTTAAGTAACTGGCTCTGTATCCAGTACATCTACGCATGTTCTTTAAAAAGGCATTAAAATTCATAGGCACGTACATACCACTCTTATGTGACAGAAACTGCATAAAACAATTTAAACACAAGCATGAATATTAACTAAATATTTTTTCTCCCAAAAGGACACTTCAATTTTGCTGTAACAGATGCCAGTGAAGTCTTCATACAGTACAAGGTACAGAATTATATGTGCTATTCATGCTTAAATATAATCAAATCTTGACTTTGCTTAATTAATACTTAATGAGGTTACGACTGCACATGGGCACAAGTTTTGTATTTGTATAGATAACGTGGATTTCAAGAGAAGAAAATAGTTTATTGATCTCACGTGGAAATTCTGCATGCAGGCAGCAGCAAGGTTTATACAATACAATAACAAAGAAATACAAGCACACACCCACTTACAGCCAGGCACACATGTAAATGGCACACTGCCCCTTGTTTTCCAATGTGGGGAATGGCAAGACTATGAAACACTGTGTCTGCTTGTCAAAACAAACTGCTCCCTCAGGATTTTCCTTAATTGACCAGCTAGTGAGGCTTTGTTTAGATCACTCTTAATGGGAATCTGGGGTGGGGGTGGGGGTGGGGGGGTGTGACTGACAGTGGAATAACAGAGATGCACGGTATTGGAGCAGAACATAGGACAGGAACGAAATATGTTGGGGTCAGATTTTGATTTTGATCAAGGGCCACAGTCTATCTTCCATTTAACTATCAGAGAGGCACGATCCAAAATCTTCCACTGGTCATACGTACTTATTGTACTGTATGTGTCTCTTGCTATTGGACATATAAACCAGCCTTCACAGGTTAGGGACTTAGCTACATAGGTGCAGATACGGGGGCTACAGTTATTATCATTAGGATACTAATCTATTTACATATTATGGTACCTTAATGAAATGGTTGTCAGTTGTGCTTAAAAAGCCAATAAACTGTTGAGGCGTGTAAATAAATGTGCCAGTTAATACCAGTGCATTTATGTAACAAGACACCTGGTAGTAAAGAGTGATGTTTGCTGTGCCACAGTTGCATGGAGGGGACAATATAACAAAAAGCAGTGCAATACAGGACAGACCGCAGTGCAACAAGAGACAAGTGCAGTATGGGGCTGAAACAATGAACATGCAACAAATGCAATTCAGCAAGTTTTGAAATAATTATTAAATTAGCTCAGGATGCTGTATTGTTCAATGAAATGTAAAAATGTATTGGGGTTACACCCATTGGGGTGTAAACTGGTCACTAGTCCTTACGTATGACACAGCCTGTGGTGTCATAGTTGAGTCAGACCCACAGAAAAAGAGGCAAATTTCTCTGACTGTATTGCTCTAGATGTGACATGCAGGGGGGCAGCATGCATGTGACAAACCTTAAGGGGGCCACACCTGTGACTGGCTTCCTGGGCTTCGGAGTCCCCTCCTCTCCCCCAGGGGCCACCCATCTAAGCAGCCCTGCTATAAAAGCCACCCACCTGGCTCCAGATGCCATATGACACCTAGGGTGTCAGAACACAAGTCCTACTGTAAGTAGCAGCATCAATAAGCAAAATCTACTATTACTCTTTCATGTGACTTTGTGTATACCCATTTCTGCAATTAATAATATACTAAAATACAGCAGTACTAGTTTATCCTGCATGATCCGTTTTATAATTTTAAAAGGATGGCAAATGCCACAGCTCAGCGTGTGACAGAGTTTACGTTAACAGGCTCGGACCACCTGTCCAACCAGAGGTTGCTGGGAGCTCTGATCCTGATTACTTACCTCTTGATACTGCTGGGCAACAGCATCAACATATGTGTGGTGGCATCAGACAGGCGCCTGCTCACGCCAATGTACATCTTCATCTGCAACTTGGCGGCGGTGGACATCACTTTTACCACCAGCGCTGGCACCACCTTGATCGGGCTGCTGCTTTTGGGCATCAGGAGCATCTCGTACCACACATGCATCTCGCGCATGTTCATGTATCACCTGAGTGACATCTGCCTGTGGCTCAACCTCACCTTGATGGCAGTGGATCGTGTGCTGGCCATCAGCAACCCCCTGCGCTACCACAGCATCCTCACCAATGGGCGGACCCTTGCCTTGATTGCTCTTTCCTGGCTGCTTGCGATTGGGGTCATGGGTCTGCTAGCGGGGGTTGTTGACAGCCTCCCCTACTGCCAGCCTCTGCTGCGGGACAGCTTCTGTGACTACGCTACACTGGTGCGGGCGGCCTGTGTTGATCCGGAACCTTACTTCATCTACAGCACCGTCCTGTCCACCTGGCTGATTGGCTTGCACCTGCCTCTAATCCTGGCCACATATGTGAAGATTGCCTACACTGTGCTCAGGCTGTCAAAGACTGAGAGCCGAAAGCAGATGGTTAACACGTGCGTCAGCCACGTCATAGTGGTCACTTGCTACTTCCTGCCCAAGTTTGTTGTCATCTTCCTGACGAGGGTAGGCGTCACGCTGACCCCGGCAGAGCGTAACGCTCTGCTCATAATCTCCACGATGCTCCCATCCTTCATGAATCCCACAGTCTATTGCTTCAGGACCAAAGACATAAGGAGCCGTCTGATTAAAATACTGAAAAGAAGCCGCATCAATGCAATAAAATGAGGTTTCATTCACATATTCGCCATGGCCTGGAGTTTGGGTATAAATGCCTGACCTATTTCCTGTATACAATAATTAACAAATAAATTGTAAACTGTGATTAGGGGCAGTTTTCCCTGTCATTTTGTGGGCCAAGTCTTTGAGTGAGCAGCCAGTCTAATTCTGGTCCTCCATTGACCCCAGACCTGCCCTGCATAGTTAAATCCATGCACTTCATGGGTAATACAAGGGATACTGAATAAAAGCACCAAACTTAAAGGCAATGCATTTGTGTTCATCTTCTGCACCAAGAAACATAATAATGCAAAGAGTTAATTTGGGGCAATGATGGTTGGTTTGCATATTAATTCATCTGCAGTATCCCTCATTGCATCCTGCATGCAGACTTGTGTACCTACCTAAATGGGGACTGTCCATTCATTTCTATGGGAAAAACCCTAATCCCAGTCACGACACCCTTAACCCCCTACCCAGCCCTAACTGTAACAATAAGTAACCAACCCAAAATCAAGACTTTTGGCATTTTTACTTTTTTGATTGCATTCACAGATATTTATTAAAATGAGGTTATCCAAATGGGGACCTGAAAAAAAATGTCCCCAAAAGTAAGGAAGTTTCAGATTTTACCATTTTGGTCCCCAAATGTGATCTATGCAAACTCTCTCACACACACACACACACATGTGCACACATCCCCATCCCCGCACCTGTATACACACATCCCCACTGTCTCCCTCCCACTATCTCCTTCTGTAGGTAAACATTGTAAAGAGCACTCATTCCTAATAGCCTACACATGCCTTCAAAATTTTCCACTTTCACAATGACATGGATGTCACTTTCTAAAACACTTTTTTCAAAAACATATATATATGCCGCATTCATATATTCATTTTGAATTCCACTGCTGCAGGTTTTGGGTCCTGAACAAGTTGAAAATGGAGCTGCCTTAAATTCTGCCGAATGCAGTTTTGGTCACACGGACCAAAGCGGTATGTAATACAAAAAAAAGCAACCCGGAAAAAAACAAAGATCTGTCACAGTGTTCTTTCAGATAGAAAGTATAAATAGTTCATTTCTATTTAGGGTTAACCTAAACCAAGTCTATGTTGGATGCAATTCTGAACATAATTTTCCCATATCTCTGATAGGCTAATGTACTATAAGTACACTACAACAAAGAAAAAGACTTCATTGAAGTTTGACCTAGGGCTGGGCAGTAAAACACTTGCGATAATCTCCCTTGATATCAGTATGCCTAATGCTGTCAGGACCCACAGTCAAGCACAAGCGCAAACACAGCCCTCAAACAAGTAAGAGAATGCAATAGAGCAGGCAGGCAGACAACAGACAAAACTGTCAAAACAACAGGGCAATTCACCGGGAGAGCAGCTAAGTCAAAAGGAACCCGTTCAATAAGGGTAACCCAGAGAAATCCAGAAGGAAAGTCGACAGTAAAATTCAGCCCATGAGAAATGTACACACAAATAATTTAGAGAGAATTAATTCATTTTGACATTTGTTGTGATAGTTACCGATATCGACATATTTCATAATATGTTGGAACAGTCATCTTGGAACAGGAGGGGGCCCTCCCCAAACTGTTCCAACAAAACTGAAAGCATGAAATTGTCCAAAACGTCTTGGTATGGCTGGAGCATTAAGAGTTCTTTCATTGGAACTAAAGGGCTAAGCTCAACCCCTGAAAAACAACCCCACATCATAATCCCCCCTCCACCAAACTTTACACTTTACAGTGCAGTCAGGCAAGTACCGTTCTCCTGACAACCGCCAAGCCCAAACTCATCCATCGGATTGCCAGACAGAGAAGCGTGGCTCGTCACTCAGGGGGAACATGTCTCCACTGCTGTAGAGTCCTGTGGTGGTGTGCTTTACACCACTGTATCTGACACTTATCTGAGCTCTCTACACATTGTTCTTGAGCTAATTTGAAGGCCACACAAAGTTTTGAGGTCTATAGCTATTGACTCTGCAGAAAGCTGGCGACTTCTGCACACTGTGCACCGCAGCATGCGCTGTCCCTGCTCTGTGGTTTTACGTGGCCTATCATTTCATGGCTGAGTTGCTGTTCTTCTCAATTGGTTCCACTTTATTATAATACCAGCAACAGTTGACCGCGGAATATTTAGTAGTGAGGAAATTTCACGAATGGACTTATTGCACAGGTGACATCCTATTACAGCACTACAGCTGAATTCACTGAGCTTCTGAGAGTGACACATTCTTGCATAAATGTTTGTAGAAGCCATTTGCATGCCTAGGTACTAGATTTTATACACCTGTGGCCATGGAAGTGATTGGACCACCTGAAGTCAATGATTTTGAGGGGTGTCCCAATACCTTTCGCAATATAGTGTACATCTGCTGGTTAAGATGAAGAGAACATTCAGTTTTTCTGTAATGCATGAGTTCCCCCTTCTGGATGCTGTGAGGGATCAAAAATCCCTTGATAATCATTTTTGCACTGACTGCAGTCACATAACAAACACGCAGTTTAATAGTATATCTCATCATTTTTTACTTTGAGTGTCCTCTCTGCATTAGTGCAATGTGACCAGTAGGTGGTACTAAGCCCAGAATGGGGATGGTAATGTAGGTTTATGGCTAAGGTTTTTACCTGGAGATTTATAAGCCTACAACAGAAAATAGTTAAGTGGGTAAGTGACTGTATCATGAACAGGGCTGGGTTGGGATTAAACATTGACCGTGGACATTTGTCCATACAAGGCTCACCACACACATACTGTATCTATGATAAAATTTGCTAAAATGCAACAGAACACAATGCTCCCATAACCATCATTAAAATTATCGGCGATGTCTGCCACAGTACCCATTCTGTAGGTATGTACCAGATGGGATAGCCTTCACATCTCGCATCAACAAGTCTCGGCCAGCCAACACCATGTGCAGTTCTTCCCTCCTTGGGCCTCTAACAGTGGGTACTCACCATGGCTGACCACGAGTACCACATAAGCCTTGCCATTTCAGTGCTGCTCTGACACAGTCATCCGGCCATAAGGATTTGGCCCTCATCAAAGTCACTCAGGTCCTTACCCCTGTGCATTCCTTAGGCATTCATTACGTAGACTATGAGTACGTACGTTAGCTGGCATATCCGAGACCTGAGGCAATCACTGTTTTTAACAGGATAGTCAATGTTATTTTTTGGTCAGGTGCTGGTGGTCATAATGTTATGGCTGATTGGTGAGGAAACCTCGTTTTAGGTCATTGGTAGGCTCATCTCAAAAACAAGACTGAGTGAGTTTAGGAAATTTTCTCTTCATATGTGCTTGAAGGATAAAATAATCCGTTGCATTCTGCCTTCTTTTAAGGAATGGGCATAAGACTTCCCTTCAATTCCAACCAAGAGTATTAAACAAATATTTTCACCCCAAAGGACACTTTAATTCTATTTGTGGCTTTCAAAATAACAAAATACTTTATCAAAGTTAGAAATTCTTTTGCAAATAGCAGCAAGGCAAGTGCAGTAACAAAGACAAACATAAGCACACACACATACAGCCAGGCACACATGTAAATGGCCCCATGTTTTCCAAAGTGGGGATTGGCAAGTCTATGAAACACTATGACTGCTTGTCAAAACAAAGTGATCCCCCAGGATTTTCCTTAATTGACCTGCTAGTGATTCTTTGTTTAGATCACTCTTAATGGGAGTCTGGGGGAGGGGGGGGGTGACTGACAGTGGAATAACAGAGTTGCATAGTGTTGGTGTAGAACACAGAACAGGAAGAAAAGATGTTGGGGTCAAATTTTGATTATTACCAAGGGCCTGTCTTCAGTTTAAGTATCAGACAGACATTTACAGTGCAAAGTTTACAAATAGTCATATGTAGTTATTGTATGTGTCCCTTGCCGTTGGACATATAAACCAGCCTTCACAGGTTAGGGACTTAACTACTTAGCTGCAGATACGGAGGCTACAGTCATTAGGATGCAAATCTATGTACATATTATGGTACCTTAATGAAATGGTTGTCAGTTGTGCTTAAAAAGCCAATAAACTGTTGAGGCGTGTAAATAAATGTGCCAGTTAATACCAGTGCATTTATGTAACAAGACACCTGGTAGTAAAGAGTGATGTTTGCTGTGCCACAGTTGCATGGAGGGGACAATATAACAAAAAGCAGTGCAATACAGGACAAACCGCAGTGCAACAAGAGACAAGTGCAGTATGGGGGTGAAACAAATACGCAACAAATGCAATTCAGCATGTTTTGAAATAATTATTAAATTACATAGCTCAGGATGCTGTATTGTTCAATGAAATGTAAAAAGGTATTTACTACTTTTATATAGGTAGGCTTTCAGGGACCCCACTGGGGTGTAAACTGGTCACTAGTCCTGTGGTGTCATAGTTCAGAAGATGAGTCTGACCTACAGAAAATGAGCCACATTTCCGTGACTCTCATGCTCCGGATGTGACATGCTGGAGGAGGGGGGCAGCTTGCAAGTGACAAATCTTAAGGGGGCCACACCTGTGACTGCCTTCATGGGCTTCGGAGTCCCCTCCTCTCCCCCAGGGGCCACCCATCTAAGCAGCCCTGCTACAAAAGCCACCCACCTGGCACCTAGGGTGTCAGAACACAAGTCCTACTGTAAGTAGCAACATCAAAAAGCAAAATGTACTATTATTAACTCTTTCAGGTTACTTTGAGTATACCCATTTCTGCAACTGATAATATACTAAAATACCACAGTACGAGTTTATGCTCCATGATCTGTTTTATAATTTTAAAAGGATGGCAAATGCCACAGCTCAGCGTGTGACAGAGTTTACGTTAACAGGCTCGGACCACCTGTCCAACCAGAGGTTGCTGGGAGCTCTGATCCTGATTACTTACCTCTTGATACTGCTGGGCTGCAGTGCCAACATATGTGTGGTGGCATCAGACAGGCGCCTGCTCACGCCAATGTACATCTTCATCTGCAACTTGGCAGCGGTGGACATCACTTTTGCCACCAGCGCTGGCACCACCTTGATCGGGCTGCTGCTTTTGGGTATCCGGAGCATCTCCTACCGCGAGTGCATCTCACGCATGTTCATGTATCACCTGGGTGACATCTGCCTGTGCTTCAACCTCACCTTGATGGCAGTGGATCGCGTGGTGGCCATCAGCAACCCCCTGCGCTACCACAGCATCCTCACCAATGGGCGGACCCTTGCCTTGATTGCTCTCTCCTGGCTGCTCGCGATCATGATCATGGGTCTGCTAGCGGGGGTTGTTGACAGCCTCCCCTACTGCCAGCCTCTGCTGAGGTACAGCTTCTGTGACTACGCTACACTGGTGCGGGCGGCCTGTGTTGATCCGGAACCTTACTTCATCTACACCACCGTCCTGTCCACCTGGCTGATTGGCTTGCACCTGCCTCTAATCCTGGCCACATATGTGAAGATTGCCTACACTGTGCTCAGGCTGTCAAAGGCCGAGAGCCAAAAGCAGATGGTCAACACGTGCGTCAGCCACGTCATAGTGGTTGCCTGCTACTTCCTGCCCAAGTTAGTCGTCATCTTGCTGACAAGGATAGGCGTCACGCTGAACTTGACAGAGCGTAATGCTCTGCTCATAATTTCCACGCTGCTCCCATCCTTCATGAATCCCACAGTCTATTGCTTCAGGACCAAAGAAATAAGGAGCCGTCTGATTAAAATACTGAAAAGAAGCCGCATCAATGCAATAAAATGAGGTTTCATTCACATATTCTCTGTGGTCGGGAGTTTTGGTGTAAATACATCTTAGAAAAATTTCAGCTGACTTATTTCCTGTGTACACTAATTAACAAATAAATTGTAAACTGTGATTAGGGGCAGTTTTCCTTCTCATTGTGAGCGGCCAGTCAAACTCTGTTCCCCCATTGACCCCAGACCTGACTGGAATAGTTAAATCCACATACTTCATGGGTAATACAAGGGATACAGAAAAAAACAAAGCACCAAACTTAAAAGCAATGCATTTGTGTTCATCCTCTGCATCAAGAAACGTAATAATGCGAAGACTGAACTTAGGGCAATGATGGTTTCTTTACACATTAGCAGGATTGTTTGCAGGATTCCTCATTACATCCTTGCTGGGACTGTGGTCTGGATTGAAATTAAGCCCCAAAATCAGACTTTGGCCACTGCAGTAGAAAAGCATGTTGTTCGAAGAAGACAGTTTGTCAGGTTCAGTCTTCATGAGTAATAGGATTTTAAAGACATTTTTTTCTATATAGAATCTAAAAAGGGTCAATGCAGACTGTAGCAAACTGTAGTTTTACCAAAGAGCACAGAAGTTAAAGAAAATTGCCTGTAGAATATCTATCCATCCACTTACTTTATAAACCCCAGGGGTACAGATGGCGAGGGGACATGCCCCCCATCCCCCCGTGATACAGGGACCCTGATCCATCCCTCTACATCTGAGGAAAGAAAAATAAAGCTCCGATAAGTAGCATTCCTAAATAGGGTTGGATACAATGATGTTTGAACTCATTAAACTGTGTCGACCATCAAGAGCTACTCATAGTATGTTTGCTGCAGGTAAAAGTCCACTCACTCACTCTCACACACACACACACACACACACACAGGTAGACTTGCGTACCTATCTAAATGGTGACTGTCCATTCATTTCTATGGGAAAAACCTTAATCCCAATCATGACACCCTTAACCCCTACCCCGCCCTAACCTTAACCATAAACAATCAACCCAAATACAAGGCTTTCAGCATTTTTACTTTTTTTTATGCATTCACAGATTTTTATTAAAATTAGGTTATCCAAATGGAGACCTGAAAAAATGCCCCCAGAAGTATGGAAGTTTCAGATTTTACCATTTTGGTCCCCAAATGTGATCTATGCAAACCCACACATACATGTGTGCACATGCACATCCCCGTGCCTTACACATGCATTCCCACTGTCTCCCTCTATCTCCATCTGGAGGTAGACAGTGTAAAGAGCACTCATTCCTAATAGCCTACACATGCCTTCAAAATTTTCCACTTTCACAATGACATGGATGTCACTTTCTAAAACACTTGGGTCCTGAACAAGTTGAAGACGGAGCCGTCTTAAATTCTGCTGAATGCAGTTTTGGTCACACGGACCAAAGCGGTATGTAATACAGAAAAAAGCAACCCAGAAAAAAACAAAGATCTGTCACAGTGTTCTTTCAGATAGAAAGTGTAAATAGTTCATTTCTATTTAGGGTTAACCTAAACCAAGCCTATGTTGGAAGCAATTCTCAACATAATTTTCCTGTATCTCTAATAGGCTAATGTAAGTACACTACAACAAAGAAAACGACTTTATTCAAGTTTGACCTACGACTGGGCGATAAAACACGTAAGTATTGCGATATAATCTCCCTCGATATCGGAATGCCAAATGCTGTATATTATTTCAATATAATTTAAGACAGTCAGTCAAGCACAAGCGCAAACACAGCCCTCGAACAAATAAGAGAATGCAATAGAGCAGGCAGGCAGACAAGAGACAAAACTGTCAAAACAACAGGGCAATTCACCGGGAGAGCAGCTAAGTCAAAAGCAACTGACAGCGGAATAACAGAGTTGCATAGTGTTGGTGTAGAACACAGAACATGAAGAAGAGATGTTGGGGTGAAATTTTGATTATTACCAAGGGCCACAGCCTGTCTTCAGTTTAAGTGTCAGATAGACATTTACAGTGCAAAGTTTACAAATAGTCATATGTAGTTATTGTATGTGTCCCTTGCTGTTGGACATATAAACCAGCCTTCACAGGTTAGGGACTTAACTACTTAGCTGCAGATACGGAGGCTACAGTCATTAGGATGCAAATCTATGTACATACACTCACCGGCCACTTTATTAGGCAAACCTGTCCAACTGCTCGTTGATGCAAATTACTGCTCAGCCAATCACATGGTGGCAACTCAATGCATTTAGGCATGTTGACATGGTCAAGACAAACCACTGCAGTTCAAACC
>JAODKL010000398.1:0-11288 GCA_026780765.1 Petrocephalus schoutedeni
TGTGTGTGTTTCTGTATGTCTGTCTGTCTGTACCTGTGTGACTGTGTGTGTGTGTCTGTCTATCTGTGTGTGTGTGCGTAACTGGGTGTGTGTCTGTCTGTCTGTGTTTGTGTGACTGTGTGTGTGTGTTTGTCTGTGTGTGTGACTGTATGTGTGTCTAGGTGTCTGTGTGTGTGTGCGTGTGTGTGTGGATGGATGGAAGAGGGACTAATGCTTCATCTCAGCTCTGCCATGGTGTATTCTTTTGCCTTTGCACTTTTAATGGATTAACAGCAGAAATAGTTTTTTCTTCTTCTTAATGGTGTAATTCATCAATAACATTTTGCATTTGAGCTCTTAATGCTCTGCATTTAATGTCTTGCCTTTTACAGCCCGATTGAGCTGTTCTGCATCACCATTTTTCATCACCTGTCAGAGGAGCATCTCCTGCAGGATCTCTATATCACTAATCTAAGCGCACGCCAGTGGTAACAAATACACAGGATAATAAATGAGCCGTGATTATAAAAACAACACGTTTTGACTTTGATTTAATGACTGGGGTGTTTACAGCTTTTCCCCCTTCCTGGGGGGGCATCACTGTGATCTGTTACTCAAACACTGGACTGCTGTTTCACCAAAACACCCATATTTAATTTATTCTCTAATATAACTCAGTGGGGTGTGGTCCTGTTCCCATGCTCAGAGGGTTGTGGGAGAAAGGCCCCTAGTCCCAGCTGTGGCCCTGTTCTCTGACCTCAAACTTTCCTCACTTTTGCATGATTTTGTATAATAGTACCCAAATAAGTAAATATAAGCAAAAGAGAGTTGTTAGCAGTGTCTACCACTACAGTCACGGTGAAGTCTGAGTGACCTCAAGAATAATCCATTCCTCAGTTCCATTCTGAAAGGAAGATAATGGTAACTCACACCATCTAGTTTATATGTTCTAATTTCTTGTTTCACTTTGCATTGTGATGTTTTAGTGTCCAGCATGTACCATTGGTTGCATTTGTTGGCCTGGAGGCAAAGGGCAGCAAACACGTGCTCCTCTGGTTTGTGTGCCCATCTGCTCTGACCTCACCTCTCCACATAGTGAGGGAGAGCTCAGCGTCCCAGGGGCGAGACAGGCTTTTTTCATAACTCCACACCTTAGATCGTCCTGGGGGTCAAAGTGAGATGTGTGTATTTCAGAGAGATCTGCTCTGACATGACTTGGTATGACAGCAACAAGAGACTCGCAATAATCATACGGCTGTGTAGAAACTTGTGGTAACCGTGCAGCTGATCATCTTCCAGCAATGAGAGACTCGTGGCTGTTCATTTCTCAGAACTAGAGACTTGTAGTAACCATGAGGCTGAACATCCTCCAGCAACGAGAGACTCGCAGTAACCATGGGGCTGATTGTCCCCCAGCATCGAGAGCCTTGCAGTAACCATGCGCCATGATCAGTCCCCAGTTAAAGCTTTCAGTTTAATTGTCTGATCCTCCAAATATTCCCAAATAATCTGAAGCCAGCAGCTTGAATTGACACATCCAAATTATGCTGTCACATCGCCAGGCCATCTAAGCACACAACCCTGGGCAGCTATTTACAGAAAATGACAGGCACGGAAACCAAACAGCCTCTATTGTTGTATGTTCAAAGCAAAAAGCTCACTTTGTTGGTACAGCACACCCTCATCTGCATAATGTGGCTGATATATTTATCCACATTGGGGGGAAGCACCAAGATGCCTCCATTGGTTAGAAATTAGATATATGATCGGTACAGATCAGTCAATCATGCTGACTGATGTGGGCCCAGGGCTGTCTGTTCTGTGAGCAGAGATGGACTCCTGCCCGGAAATTGTGCCCTTGCTGCAAGTTTGCTTTGTCACTGAGAAGAATCTGAATACAATGTGAGGCCGGCTCCCCGTCTGGGTTCCTTGTTTTGCAGAAATTAGATGTTTCCTTCAGCTCATCTGCATGCTGTTCAGCGAGTTAGGAAACAGAGTCCCTTAGTCAATATACAGAGGCAATGATTTGGTGGCAGCGTGACTTTGCCTGGAGCTGTTTCCCAGGAAGTAATGCTTCAGTCAAAGAAAAATGCCTCTCGATCATCAGAAATGCAGAGTTCCAAAGAGCCACACGGCGGCACGAGGCTGGACGCATTTTTTGGCTGTGAAATCTACTGCAGATTCCATGAACAAATACATATGTCTATAGACTAGAATAGATCTTTATTGTCATTGTGCATATACAATAAAACTCTTTGTGCCATTTCCATCAATGCTACACCCGTTGGTCCATCTTCTGTACCCACTTCTCCTATGCAGGGCCACGGTGGTCTGGAGCCTATCCCAGAAGCTATTATGGAATATGACTTGTATTGCGTAACATTTAACAGTATGATATCTAGAGGATGTATTCATTAGCATATTGCTAGAGCACATCTTGATTATTGTCAAGTAATCAATTCATTATGTATTTGCACTTTATGCTAGTTGTTGACTGTTTCACACAGCCCTGCATGAACACCCAAACAGAAGGCCACAATAATGAATTTGGTGGCTTATCAATTATAGGGATGTTCCGACAAGGGAGCAGGAATCACTCAACCGTGTTGGGAGAAAGAAGCTGAAGGCATTTAAAAACACGAGAAAGACTCTCACATGATTATTATCATTTCTACTGAAATATTGAGCAACATAGAAATATGATCAGCAAGCTTATCAGAAAGGGATGTGGATCAGGGGACTTCAACAATGGTGAATGGCTAAAGTAATGATGATGCTTAAAGTGAAGTCATTATTGGAAGATAAGAAAGTGTATAAAAATTAATGTACAGTAAATCAATAGTGGACACACTCCTGCGGGGTGTCCGGTCTTGCCTGTAACCTCTATGTCACAATAAATGCTGAACCTAGAATTCTACACAACCGGCTCCCGGCTTCTCATTTGGTGGGAAGAAAAGCCACAACACTATGGGCAGAAGGCAGGGAATAACCCAGGATGGGGTGCACACAACCCACAATGCTGCATCATACAGTATATAGAATGAAAGAATAAATGAATGAATATTTGTGGGACCTCCTTCAGGATTAAGAAGTGCGCTAAAGTGCAGTAATGCACTCATATATTCAGGGGTACCACTAGAAGATTTTGATTCGTTGTGTTTCTGCTCCATTGGGGAAAGGAGCATTACTGATTGGCCTGGCCGGCCTGCAGCTGTTCCCTGGGTGATTTCATACCTTCCTTTTGTAACAGGTCTTCTGAGGACAGCTTTGCAAAGCACCCTTAGCACTAATGATCCCCATCTGACATTTTGTTGTATTATTTACATCCACTACGGTTTGCCTTCTATTGCGGCAAACAGAACTTGGTTTCCTGTCTCCTGTAGCCCATCCAGCTGGAAGCAGCTGCGGTTGTCATAAAAAAAAGCTTGACACCACATTTTACATTGTAGGACATTTTGTTGCACATTACTGGAACAAAACCATATGGAACCTTTATGGAAATAATTTCTGAGCCTCTGCTTTGTTATAATTTCTGGAGCCTTCTGCTGGAGACTGCAGGCAGGTATTCTATAATGTCTCATCCATGAGGGTAGAACCAGAGCTTCGGGCATAGTATGGTCATTAGTAGGGTGTTATGTGGATATAGTAACATAATTGAGGCCCTTATGCCACATAGTGCTGCAGAAAGTCACCCTGCTTTAAAAAGAAAGCCCTGGTCTAAAACAAGGATTATACTCTATTACCATATTACAATACTCTATGTGCAGTAAGTCTGACTTCATTAATTTTATTACCAACTATATATGTGAGAATTGTTTTTATATGGAAATTGTTGCATGTGTACTGTGTATTCGGTCTGCACTCTAAGCAATTCTTCACATAAGTGGGAGGTTAAAGTTAAGATGATGAATTGCTCTGTACTCGGTCAGGCAGGAGGCCTCATAACATCAGAGGTTCCTGGGACAAGCAAGTGTTTGTTCTTGGTGTTACATTCAGACCTGTACCTCTGAAACCCACGAAAGCAAAACCAGCCAGTTTCTCCCTGTTATTTCCTCTTTGGGGAAAGTACAGCTTTGCTCACTGTCAGGTGACCTGTGACCCTGTATCCACTGTGGCTTTTAACTAAGATGTCGCCTGGATGAAATGGCCCTGGAGTAAGTCTCGGCGGCTTTAGAGAGGACTGCACAGTCTGCATTAGCTCCCAGCATCAGTGCTGGTTGACTTGTCGCTTTTCACCATGTAGGTTCCAGCGTTTCGGAAGTTTCAGCTCAGACCTCGCCCCCAGTTCCTCGCTAAGGTCTCATTAAGACAGATTCGGCAGCTATAACCCCTGGTTTTTGCCCATATGCTCCCTGTCCGTCAGCAAGGTTTTCAGGCTCCCTTTCAGTGCATGGGGGTGCTGTCAGTTTCCCAGTATGTTAATCTGCCTGTCTATGAGTGTTGGACGTGGCTGTGTTTTGTGTGTCTGGGGCCAGTTGTGGGTCTTTGGCAGATAAAGGGACGCACTCCCCACACAGTACTACTGTAATGGTATTTTTGTTATAGTTTTTTATTTTTTCACTGTTACCATGCTGGTTTATGTGGTTTTTTGTAATGGTATTTTGTTTAATAGGTCCTTGTTAAACCCCCTCCTGCTGTTGTTGTTGCTTTCATTTAAGTATCCAGGCACCTATATATGGAGCAGAATTTGTGCCACCTTGAAATGCAAATGCGACTTTGGCATACGCGGAAAAACAATTGACGCGATGTATTGTTACAGTGCACAGCACGCAGAAACTGTGCCATGTGGAAATGCGATGCACAAGAGTCATTGCTTTTCAGTGAGTGTCACAAAGAGAACATGACATAATGAAAAGTAAAACCATCATTCCATTCCATTTAAGGCACAGCACCTTAAACCACTGAAACATACCCCTCCTTTGCTCTGGCTTGCGTGTGTCAGTGGTGTTTTTACAGGGAAACACCAGTCAGTGATGTTTATACAGGACAAGCATGTGTCATTGATTATGCAGGTAGAGTGTGTGTCAGTGGTGTTTTTACAGGGAAACACCAGTGAGTGATGTTTATACAGGAAAAGTACATGTCAGTGATTATGTAGGTAGAACGTGTGTCAGTGGTGTTTTTACAGGGAAACACCAGTCAGTGATGTTTATACAGGAAAAGTACATGTCAGTGATTATGTAGGTAGAGCGTGTGTCAGTGGTGTTTTTACATGGAAACACCAGTCAGTGATGTTTATACAGGAGGAGCACGTGTCAGTGACTATGCAGGTAGAGCATGTGATAGTGGTGTTTTTACAGGGAAACACCAGTCAGTGATGTTTATACAGGAGAAGCATGTGTCAGTGATTATGATGCATATCAGTAGTGTTTGCCTAAGAGAAAAGGGTGTCAGTGGTGAATATACAGGAGAAATATGTGCCAGTGTGTGTTCATTACACATGTCAGTGGTGAAAAGCACAGGTCGGCACATTATTTTAATCTATGTGTTACTCATTGATGCCTCTAAAACAGCAGAAACTGGCATTGATGGGGCTGGGTGATGAATGTGGACTTTAACCAAATGGTTGGAAGTTCACTATCTGAGAGAGGAACTGCACTGCAAGGTAGGAAACGCAACATATCCTGATGTTTTTTAAAGAAAAGGCACACTAATGAACAAGCTAATCGACTGATCAGCCCTGTTTCCCTTATCAGCCCTGTTCAGGGCTTTTGCAGTAACCCACGACCATGATAATGTTTATAGTGTTAATTGGACGTTTTCCTGAGATCACAAATCTTTTTTTTTCTTCTTCATTTTCTTTCTTGACATGTTTCGAGACAATGGTGATAATGGGGTTTATGCTTGTGAAGCTGCAATGTTCTCATTGCTATAGAAAATTGTAAGAATTTTAATGTCAGTCTCTGCATGACCTATGAAGGTGTATCATATCTGAGGGGCAGATTTATGGGTGGTGTGCTGAATCCCTAGTGATTCCATGGTGAATCAGTGGTGGATCTCTCTCCACTCCCTATGTACTATTCCTCTGGTCTCCCCAGCTTACTTCCACAGCCTAAGATATGCAGATTTGATCGTATTAGCAAGCGTGTGCCGTATTGATGGCCTGGAATTCCATTTGGCCTGTACCCTGCCTGCATTTCCTGAGGTAGGCGGTGATGGGTGGGTGAATGGTTTCATTGGATTCAGATCACTGCCTGCATTTGAGATTTGAGGGCTACAGGCTATATAATTACTGCATTTTTATTTATTAAGCACTGGATTTTATCCAAAGCGGCTTACATTTTTGAGAAAGCAGGGTCACCTAGTCTGGGTCTTGCTCAGGGGCCCAACAGTCAAATCGCTCTGCGGCCCTAAGTTTGAACAGGTGACCGATAGCACATCTACAATAGTGCACAAGTCAGTGAATTTATCTAAAGCTGATCAGATTAAGCACCTTTAAAGGGACAACAGAAGGGCCCCTTCAACGATCTTACCCAATAACAAGCCTGCCCCTGCTTTCCAGCTTCCCGGGCTGTGATTGCTGTCATAAACCAGTTCAGTTCTGCTCAAGTTCTCCCTTACGGCATCTACTTGAAAAAATGGATTAACTCATTGTGGTTGGGAGCAGTACTTTAATTTGTTACCATTTTCCACTTTTCTCCCAGCACTGATAAAATATTTATGCTATGAGGCACTGACCTCATTGATCTTCTTGTTTGTGGTTTATTTTGCTTTAACGAACACTTAATCAAAAAAAGTTGCTTTTGCTCAAAACTTTAGGTGCTTTGAAGCAGGATAGTAAAGAATTTTAAAGCCAGCAATGACATATTTGCGTTGTATCTGCTTCAAACAAGGTTGGAAACTCGGGATCCAGAATGATGTAAGGTCAAGAACGTGACCAGGAGTGTTTGGAGCTGGAGGAGGTAGCTCTCACTGCCCAGGATTCTGCCTTTCTCTTAAATGCAGTGAAGATTTGCAGGTAACCTTATAACACTTGGAGCAGGATGTGAAAATAGGGGTTCGTGTTCAAATCTCAGATCTGTGTCTATAAAAATCTCACCATAACAAGAGTTCCAGACAAATCATGAAAGGTCAGGTCAGTTTCCTGATGGGGAAGTGTGTCTTCTAAAGTCTATAACCAAATAACCAAAATTCAGACAACTTCTAAATTGGTTGCATTATTTAACTTAGATAAAACCTGCTGCTGGACAAAATAGTATAACTAATAAGGATAATAATGTCATATTAACTACAGATATTACATGTTGGCCAAAAGTGTTGATTACTTGTTCCAACCACATGTTCTGCTAATTCTATGAAAGAAAAGCAGCAGGGATTTGAACCTGTGTCCCTGTGTCCCATACTGGTACCAGGAAGAGGGGTTTTTCAGCTGCAGCATCTATGGCCAGGGTGATTCACTGTGTCAGTGTACTGATGAGCCCAGGCAGTGCACTGCTGGCCCATTCCAATAGGCTGCAAGGCTGTAAAAGGCCGGCAGGGCTCGTGGTGGAAGAATGAGCAGGTGATGGTAGATGGCAATAAAGTACACTGAGTTTTCATTAATCGCATTCATCTCATGCCAGAAAGCGAACGTCAAGCTCTGCCCTGCCTGCTCCATCCGTTCCTGCCCGACCTACTCCTGCCCGTTCATGTTACCTCCTGTTCCCGTCGCTCCCTGGCTACCGACCTCTCTGAACCCGTGACCCGACTTGTTTGCCGATTCCATCTCTGTTTGCCTGATCCCGAAATAAACCCCCTATCTCCCGCATTCTGGTCTCCTGCTCTCTCTCTGCCTGTCAGGGTGCGACAGATAACACTGCAAACGCAACTATGTATTTTTTTTATCACTCTTTAAATGACTCTTCACATTACAAAGACTATACAAAAAAGAGAAAGAAAAATCTATTTGCCTCTCAACAGAACATTTCCTCTGCTTGATCTAAGCACGCACACACATACCCATTAGACACAATCGCTTTGTTGTACTGTGTTGCTCGCTGTGAACACTGAATGGGTGGGCCTGAGTTCCATCCAATGGATGGGCCTGAGTTTCATCAGGATGGGCCTGGAACCACCCAAGCCCACTCATGCGACCATGCTTGAGCTTTTATTGGAGTGAAGGGCATCCAGTCTGCTGTTGCTTAAACTTTTGTTACATTAGGTTACCATAACAGCTACTTATATCCATTCTCTTCTAACGCGTCACCCCGCAGAAAACACGAATGTAATGCAAGCTAATGCAAAACTCCAGCGAGCAAAGTGACAAAGCTAGCCTTCCAATTTATATCTACTAAACAGGGATATAAAACAATTATTGGGGGAGCCAGACCAAGTAAAAACCATAAATGTATTGAATTGTATTGTGCTGTAAGGGTTCGTGCAGTGATGCAAAATTTGCCAGCATATACTGTATATATAAAGTATACCCAATATACTGTGTGTGTGTGTGTATGTGTACTGTTTACACACACCCATATCTTACATCCATACATCTTCAGTTTTTACATAAAATAATAGTTTGAAAATGTATTGTAAGAAGTAACCTGGTCATGTATTCTTAAGCCACCCTAGTTAAAACAAAAACAACCAAAATTTTAGTCTGCAATGATACTTTTAATAATAAAATTTCCATCAATCACTGTTTTTACAGCATGCCATTCTGTCCCCAGTCTTTGATATAAGACATTTCATTTTTCCTTGGCTGGATATTTATTTTGTAACCTGTCATTGCCGTCCCCGTCTGTTTCATGACCCATTTTCAATGTAACTTCTGTTTTTTTTAACTGACCTAATTTTTGAAGATGGCGGCGATGCTCGATCCTGCAATCATCACTAAGCGATGTGTGTGTAAAACGTGCCTCGTCACGAAAATTTCTGATTGGCCGAAGACACAATACATTCTCAAAGCATATTTCACTGCCTAAAAAGACACAGTATGGTCTTTTTTTTGGTTTGGCCATAGCACTGACTGAATATGACAGTGTTATTAGCTCACATATACAAAGGACGTTCTTTATCCAGGAATAAAATTCATTTTTTCCAGGACAGAGGACAGGTGGCAACCCTAGCTCCTTTCATGCCCCAATTGTGAGGAGGAACAACAGCTATTGCACTAGGAACTTGCTGTTTTTATATTTGATACATTATCCCTCTTAAATCCTCTAAAACTGGAGCTTAATTCTGCAAGAAACACACACTCCTAATAAGCTGAGTAAAGAAGGTCACACAGTGCTGCTTACTGTGTATGCTTCTAACTTATGGAGCTGATGTGCATGACTTCATTTAAAGCTTTGTAAACCTGTACTGTAAATAGATCAGTGAGCCTCAGACTGCAGGCAGTGAGGGTGGAATAGATATTTAAATGCAGATGTTTTTATTTGGTTTGTCTTTGTCCCTGGACCTGTTTCTCCTGAATATTCTGTGAATGTTTAATCGCCCGCTGTTGTCTAGCAACAGCCGGTTTGGTGGCGATACTATTGCGTTGATGTGGATTCATAAATGATATGCTCTGCCAGGGGTGGGTTTTGCCTGCTGTCCTCCCATCCATCCGTTTGAATGGTAAATGACACCAGATTGATGCTGGGTGGGTAAGAGCTGCCCATCAGGGCACCCATAAATCTGCCCCTCGTTGGACAGAACATGCTCAAATACATAAAGCAGGAGTTCACTCAGCTGGCACATTTCCTCACATGAATTTGGGTACTCCAGGTTTTTTGCGTTATCCTCAAAAAACGTATGTCACTCAGCAGGTTAGGCCTCTGTGTGTGTGAGCAGAAGGTTGCTGGTTCAAATCCTGGATTTGGATGATGTCGACAATGGTGATGGCGGTGACAGCAATGATGATGAAGATGATGGTGGTGGTGTTCAACTGTCCAGGGGCGTTGCAAAGGGGGATGTGGGGGTTACAACACCCCCTCTTTTGCTGAAACACAATTATACCTCCCCTACTTTTGTCAGATTGAAACAATACTAAAATATGTGCTGCTGCAAACTGAACTGTAGCTCAGATCGGGGAGGGGAAAAAACACACATGCAAACTTATACACATAGGTCCGTAAGTTTGATTGAAGGACCATTCAGCCAATCATTTGTCAGTGACAAGGGAACGAGAGCTGCTGTAATTCAAAGTGAGTAAGTTGTGCTGTTCTGTTGGATTTGGGAAGAAAGTGCAGTGACCTGCGGTGAGGTGTGTGGCAGGAGAGGCAGAACAAAATGAATACTAATAATAAGAGTTAATAATTATATGGAATGCTGTAGTGAACTTATTCTAATTATTTGTTTTTATCCAGCGTACCGGCAATAATAATACCGTGGCAGCACGCACACCCCCTTCAGTGAGGCAGAGGTACTGGCTGCCTCCTCCTGCTGTTTCCCTGTGGTTTTGTACTAGATCAGCAAGACTAATTTGTTATACGAGAAATACAGGAGCTATTCTATGTAAAATGCGGATGATACCCCTTTTCCACTGCTAAGGTGCCGGTGCTGTTCTGGTACTGATCCCAAATGTGGAACCAGTGCCACGTTTTTCCACAGAAAAAAAATAGTGCCGGTGCCGCAAAATTGGCTCCAAACCGGCACCAAACCTTTATTTCTTGCCCCGGCAGTAGCCAGCTGTGGTAGGGTTTTTGTGGTTTTTCGACCTTCCCAAGAGCAACTTCGATTCTCTTTGTCTTAGTTCATACGTGGTTCAGGCAGAAGTTCTTTTGGTAAGTAGTAGTAAATTTATCAGATTTAAAATTTTAATAAAAATAATAAAGTTTTTACATGGTAAAATGGTACATGGTTTAACTTGGTATTTTATAGTACTCTACACTTTATTGTATTAACTTTACATTAATTAATCTATTTAAAGTTAAATACTCTATATAAATTTACTGGGCTGGGAGAAAGGAGAGATAGTGAGAGAGTTAATTATGGGGCCGACTCAGTGTTGCGTCTGCCAGATGTTTGCCCTTCTGGATGTTTGCGTCCAGTCGGACTTCATCTGCGAGTGATGCAAGTTAGTGGACTCACTCATGGTCAAGGTTCGTGACCTTGAAGAGCAACTGGCTCTCATCCAACACAACAGTGAGTTAGAGGAGAGTTATACGCTGTTTAGGGAGATGATGTGTATGTCTTTAGCAGGGAGGCGGGAGAATGAAGAGCAGAGAGATGGAGAGAGCTGGGTGACCGTAGGTCGTCGGCGCAGGAAAGACAGAGACGGTATCACCTGAAGTGACTGTGTCAGACAGGTTTCAGGTGCTTCCAGCTTTGGAGCCGGAAGGGACTGGGGAGGCAGGTGGGCCCTTGGGCACTGAGGAGCCCCCTCCACCCAGGAAGAGGGAGGTTGT
>JAODKL010000399.1:0-11273 GCA_026780765.1 Petrocephalus schoutedeni
ACATCTCGACGTGAGCGTGGAAACGGGCGTGCGCTACATTTTTGTGCGTAAGTACCGTTTGTACATGAGGCCCCTGGATCAGCAAATTACGTTAAATTTCTTTACCAAATCACATAATTGTCAGTCTTACAAATACAACCAGCTGTGAAGGTAAATTATGTAAAGTAAAAAGAGAGATGCCACATACCTATTGGTCACCATTAAATGAAAATATGTACTCAGGTGGCTCCTTTATGGCTCTGATGATGTCATCAGTTACAGGTCCTGCTCTTTCTCTCATATACACGAGTGTCTAATCATTCTGTTACTTCTGGGAGCTGCATAGAGCCTCAGGATTCACCTGCTTCTAGTCTGTCATGTACCTGTGATACAGTTAAATGTTAATTACTCATACAGTTCTGCCACAAATACACTATTCAGAAAATACTCTCACCTGTACATTTTCAGTACCCTGGCATATGAACACTCGTCATAACGGTTATTTTATTTTTCTGCATAAAACCAGCTGCTCTACCAAATGTTTTACATTATTGTTAATTCAGGTTTAGAAATGACTTTTGACAGAGTACGGCTGTTTTTAAATTATAATCATAAACCACAATCCTTGTTTTCCCTGCTTTCCTTTTCTCAGAGACTATCAAGGCTTCTGCTGCTGGATTTACCACCAAACTGCTCCTACAGACAGTTTCAGCACATGAAGGAGAAGGGAAGAATGGAAAGGAGAGGTGAGCGCTCTACAGTATTTACGGTAATGTGGGGGTCCAGCTAGCAGCATTTACCTGATCTGTAATGGGAAACGGGCATCATGTTGATGAGAATAAGGAATATTGATTTCCATTTTTTTCTAAATTATAATAAAACCAAGATGGCGTGCCATCCAGGGTGAGGCCCTGCCTTGTGCTCAGTGCTCCTGGGGACAGGCTGCAGCCCCCCCCCCCTTGTGACAATGTTCTGGATAAACATTTGGAAGATGAATTATACAAAACTCTGTAACATGTTATATAATAACATATTAAATTGGCAGTTAACATTCTCTAGCTATTGTCCTGATCTGTTAATGTCTCCAGTTCATCACATATTGCCTGTGTAATAGTACAGATGCGGCTGTACCGTGCTTTTATAAAGCAAGGAAGACTGTACTTTTCAAATCCACCCTCGTATTCAGCCCTTCGGTCCAGCTGACTATGTCAGACTCTGTGTAGGTTTCTGTATGTGCTGCTGTCGATAATCTAAGAGGGTAGAATTCAGTCAGAGTAGATTCTGCATTATTCTTCAGGTTTAAATGCCATACATGTGACTGACATATTATTATATATGCATAATATTATTATATGTCTAACAGGTGGGGGCAGGTTCTGGCTGTAGTACTAAAAGCTGGGACTGGTGTGTGTTATCTCATTTGCACCATCATCGCCATTCACCTGCACTGGAGCACCTGTAGAAAGAGGGGATCCAATCAGAGAGATGAGGGAGGGGCCAATACAGACCATGGGTCTTAGGAAATTCTGATTAAATATACAAGCTTGTTAAAATGACTAACATACATCTTTTGTTAGCGTAAATAAATGGACAAAACCCAAGGCTGCATCAGTAAATATTTTCTGTGCTTCTATGAAATGTGCCTTTATACTTCAGGTGTGTATCAGTCTATGCTGTAGTCATTGTTTTTGTGCATGAACCTCCCTGGGTCAGAGGCAGCTGGCAGGGGGGATGACCTTTGTGGAGCAGAAAAAGTCAGACGAGATGTAAAATAAATGGTCAAGCTAACTGCAGTGAGGCCTCTCTCACACGGCCCCACTCACCCTGTCCAGTCAAACCATTAGAGCTTAGAGGTTGCTCTGCAGGGATTATCTGCTGGGAACCTGTATAACCAGTGTGTTGTACCTCTGCTGGCCTCTTCTGCACAAGCTCTATTCTGCCACCTGCTGGTGCTGCTCTTCTGTCCCATTAAGATTTCATTTAGATTTCTTATCACTGTCTTATAAATGTTGAATAATGCATTATTTAGAGAACATAAAATTAAATCTTTTTACATAGTTTAATTTTGAAATAGATATTCCATGTATGCTGGTTATTTTTTCTTCTGATTTAATACATGATTGATAAACTGATGGTCTACTGTGCATTTTATTATTTTGCAGACTTGGTAATCATTAAAATTGAAGAATTAGTCAGACTAAGTGTATGTGATTTCCAGTTAACTGGAATTGAATTAAAAGCTGTCCAGTTACCATTTCATGGTCCAGTGTAATAGCATTACATTTAGGTTTTTGTACAGTATTTTTTCCACAGACCGCAGACTGTGAAAATCCTCACACATAATGTTAATAAAAATGCGAATGAGGTCCCTGCTTTGTGTATCATGCATCCTGGGATGTGCTTCAGGCTGACAGCCACCACATACTGCGTAAGGGGTTAGATCATTTAAAACCCATAAAGGGAGACAGTGAGGTAGTGTCAGTCTCCACAGGTCTGAGGTCAGTGAGACACACACAAGGCTCCTCTGATGCTCCTCTTCCTCACTGATGGGCCTCTAGGTGAGGATCCCTTACTCTGTGATGGGGTCTCAATCCCTCTCACTCCACCATTCAGCAGAGTTAACATGAAGAGGCAGATAAGTGAGACATTTAATACTTTTTGGAAACTATTCTCACCGCATCTGTCACTTTTATATTCGTATTGATCCTTAAGTCCCACCACCCAGACCAGGTTAAACAGCTGGAACATGGATGGATGGAAGATCCCTGCTGTCAAATTAAAAATTCTCAATATAGAATAGGATTAAAGGGATACAGCTATCAGACCTTAGGGAAACATACACTTCTAACGGGGCTTACATTACGTGGAGGACGCCTGCGCATGATTATAAAGTACTGGTCTAAACAGGAATCCCACACAAATGTTTGTAACATGGAAGTACAACATTACATCACACCTCATGTCTCTCCCTGGGTCATGGGCACCTCTGACCATCCTTCACCAGCCTTCTGATTGGCTGCCTGCGTCTATTTCATACCTATGATAATCTCAATATTAGCAGTCTTTGCTGATTTTAAATGCACTGAAAAGGAAATACCACTGTGCAGATTCAACAAATATAATCTTTCAGAATCAATGTTCCCAAGCAGGTGGCAGAGCCACTTCAAAAACATCTAAATGGTTAAAGCAGAGATCTGAGGCTAGAGATGCCACTTCACACAGCTCCGTTTCCGCCATCTAGAGTAGAAAAAAACGCGCATTTATCTCCGAATTCTGACTTACTAAGTCGAAATTCTGACTGAATATCTCGAAATTCTGACTTTTTTAGCCAATCAGGCAGCGTCACCTCCTCTGCAGGATGTTATTTATGTAATGTAATATACATTACTAACACGCAGTATTCACATAATGTAATCTGCTGGCAAGTAGTTTAGAATTATTGTTAACTCGCTACATTTTGAATGCAGTTCACTGTAAAAAGAAAAGTCTGTAAAAGAAATGGATAATGTCCTTGCAAGAAATTACCAGTACATTATCCTTTTTTAAATTCAGCGGGTGTACTCGCACCCATAATGCAACGCGAAATTCAAAGTAAAGGGCATGTGAACACGGTAAACTGACAGTACAAATGTACGTTAAAAAGGGATAAAGTATATTAGGTTATTTATGATGTGTCGCTGTTTGCATGGAGGAATATAAATTACAATAATGAGGCATAGACAAAAATATAAATATTTTCGTGAACAGCACAGCAAATCGCAAACTAATTTTGGCGCCTTAACATTTAAAATAATGCGAATCGTCGGCAATGTTACTTATGTATAACAATAGTGTTTGTCATAACATGACTCGATGATTATTGTAATAATACAATAAATTATTTCAGTGAGACAAGTATTATCGAGCCGAATATGTCGGTTATAATCGGCAAAACATACCGCTAACGAGCTAAATATACATTGATGACCTAATAAAACATGTCGATCGTACTATCAAGCCAGATGTAAACGACTTCTTAATATTGAGTGATGAAAACACGCTTCGAAAAAAACATTTGTGAACGTATTTTATTGACGTGAACCCGAGAGCTTGAATTTTCCGGGGCCTAACAGCTGAGCGATACGACTACGTGTGTGACGTCATTCCCAGTTACGAGTTACGACTTACGAGGTAAATGGAACGCACCATAACACCTTGGTGATACGTCACAGGGGGCTGGAATTTTGCAGCCGGAAGTAATTTTGCATGACAGTACAAATGTACGTCTTAAAAAGGAACTTTCAGTACTAAGATGCACTATATTAGGTTATTTATGAAGTGTAGCTGTTTGCGTGGAGGGATATAAATTACAATAATGAGGTATAGACAAGAATATAAATATTTTCGTGAACAGCAAAGCAAATCGCAAACTAATGTTGGCTCCTTAACATTTAAAATAAGTAGCATTACCTACGATTAGCATTATGTATAACAGTAGTGTTTGTCGTAACATGACTTCATGCGCTTCAAGAAATATCCCATCGGCAGTAAAATAACGCAAAATATACGACAGATTTGAAACAATAATCAGCACTTGTACTGGTATAAGCAGCATAATGACAAATACCTTATATGGCCAGGCCTATGTGATGTCACAAGAAAATTTATTGGCAGATGACATTCCGGAATGGTAAATGATGTCATAAGTGTTACATAAAGAGTGATTTCACCTTCACACGTCAGTCTTAGCGAGGATCTCGAAGGAGATACTATTGAAAAAGAGGCTCAACTGTTGTAGGCACATTACTTTAAAAATAGAATGGGTTTAAATTTGGCAAAGGGCCAGGGTCCCAAAGAAGAACGTTGTAAGGGCCCGAAGAAGAAGCACAGAAGTCTCAGGTTGCGAAGGGGCAAGGACGTGAAAAGCAGGTTTGACCAAGGGGAAAGCCTGTTAGAGACTATTGTTGTAATACTCCCTGAGGATGAACTGGTGGCAATGATGCCCGAGCCAGAGACAGCTCCAAAGAGAGACATGCCATCTGGGGATGATGGGGAGAGGAGTGAAGGAGGACAGGGGCCACCTGAGGAGGACCCGCCGAGGGGCGGAGAAGAAGGAGGGCCACCTGAGGAGGACCCGCCGAGGGGCGGAGAAGAAGGAGGGCCACCTGTGGAGGACCCACAGAGGGGCGGAGAAGAAGGAGGGCCACCTGGGGAGGACCCAGAGAGGGGAGCAGGAGGGCACGGGCCAGCTGCAGAGGACCCAGAGAGAGGTGGTCAAGAGCGAGGGCCACCTGGGGAGGACCCGGAGAGGGGAGCAGGAGGACATGAGCCAGCTGGAGAGGACTCTGAGGGTGGGGGTCAAGAGCAAGGGCCACCTGAGGAGACACTACAGAAAAAGAGGCGCAGCTTTTGGAAACCCAAAACTTTAAGTCTCAGGTTGCACAGGAGCCTGAGAAAGACTGGGCGTAGACAGGAAGACATGGTTAGCCTGGATGAAGTGAGTGGTGACTTGGGAGAAGGCTCTTCACCTGCTGAGAGAGGTGGTCAAGAGCGAGGGCCACCTGGGGAGGACACAGAGAGGGCCGGAGGAGGACACGGGCCAGCTGGAGAGGACCCAGAGGGAGGTGGTCAAGAACTATTGCCACCTGTGGAGGACCCAGAGAGGTGTGAAGGAGGACAGGGGTCACCTGAGGAGGACCCGCTGAAGGATGGAGAAGAACGAGGGCCACCTGAGGAGGACCTGGACAGGGGTGGAGGAGGACAGGGGCCAGCTGGAGAGGACCCAGACATAAGTGTTCAAGAGCTAATGCCACCTGGGGAGGACCCGGAGAGGGGAGGAGGAGGACAGAGGCCAGTTGGAGAGGACACAGAGAGAGGTGTTCAAGAGCAAGGGCCACCTGGGGAGGACCCGGAGAAGGGAGGAGAAGAAGGAGGGCCACCTGGGGAGGACACAGAGAGGAGTGAAGGAGGACAGGGTTCACCTGAGGAGGACCTGCTGAGGGGTGGAGAAGAACAAGGGCCACCTGGGGAGGACCCGGAGTGGAGTGAAGGAGGACAGCGGCCAGCTGAGGAGGACCCGCTGAGGGGAGGAGGAGGACATGGGCCAGCAGGAGAGGACCCAGAGAGAGGTGGTCAAGAACTAGGGCCACCTGGGGAGGACACAGAGAGGGACGGAGGAGGACACGGGCCAGCTGGAGAGGACACAGAGAGAGGTGGTCAAGAACTAGGGCCACCTGGGGAGGACACAGGGAGGGACTTAGGAGAACACGGGCCACCTGCAGAGGACCCAGAGAGAGGTGCTCAAGAACTAGGGCCACCTGAGGAGGACACAGAGAGGGACGTAGGAGAACACAGGCCTCCTGCAGAGGACCCAGAGAGGGGTGGTCAAGAACTAGGGCCACCTGTGGAGGACCCAGAGAGGGACGTAGGAGGACACAGGCCACCTGCAAAGGGCCCAGAGAGAGATGGTAAAGAACTAGGGCCACCTGGGGAGGACCTGGAGAGAAATGGTGAAGAGCAAGGGCCACCTGGGGAGACACTACTGAAAAAAAGGCTCATCTTTTGGAGGCACATCATTTTACAAAATAGCTTGGAGTTCACAAGGGGGCGGTGCTTTAAACAAGAACACATTCAAGGCCAAAAGAAGAAGCGCAGAAGTCTCAGGTTGCCCAGGAGAAAGACTGACATGGTTAGCCTGGATGAAGTGAGTGGTGACTTGGGAGAAGGCTGTTCAGCTGCGAAGAGAGGTGGTCAAGAGCGAGGGCCATCTGGGGAGGACCCAGAGAGGGAAGGAGTAGGACACGGGCCAGCTGTAGAGGACCCAGAGAGAGGTGGTCAAGAACTAGGGCCACCTGGGGAGGACACAGAGAGGGACGGCGGAGGACACGGGCCACCTGCAGAGGACCCAGAGAGAGGTGTTCAAGAACGAGGGCCACCTGGGGAGGACCCGGAGAGTGGAGGAGAAGAAGGAGGGCCGCCTGAGGAGGACACAGAGAGAGGTGGTCAAGAGCGAGGGCCACCTGGGGAGGACCCGGAGAGGGGAGGAGAAGAAGGAGGACCGCCTGAGGAGGACACAGTGAGAGGTGATCAAGAGCGAGGGCCACCTGGGGAGGACCCGGAGAGGGGAGGAGAAGAAAGAGGGCCGCCTGAGGAGGACACAGAGAGAGGTGGTCAAGAGCGAGGGCCACCTGAGGAGGACACAGAGAGAGGTGGTCAAGAGCGAGGGCCACCTGGGGAGGACCCGGAGAGGAGTGAAGGAGGACAGGGGCCACTGGGGGAGGACACAGAGAGGGACGGAGGAGGACATGGGCCACCTGCAGAGGACCCAGAGAGAGGTGGTCAAGAGCAAGGGCCATCTGAGGAGGACCCGTTGAGGAGTGAAGGCGGACAGGGGCCAGCTGAAGAGGACCCAGAGAGAGGTGGTCAAGAGCGTGGGCCACCTGGGAAGGACACAGAGAGGGACGTAGGAGTACACGGGCCAGCTGGAGAGGACCCAGAGACAGGTGGTCAAGAACTAGGACCACCTGCAGAGGACCCAGAAAGAGGTGGTCAAGAGCGAGGGCCACCTGAGGAGGACACAGAGAGGAGTGAAGGAGGACAGGGGCCAGCTGAGGAGGACCCACTGAGGGGTGGAGAAGAACGAGGGCCACCTGGGGAGGACCTAGAGAGGGGAGGAGGAGGACATGGGCCACCTGGAGAGGACCCAGAGAGAGGTGGTCAAGAACTAGGGCCACCTGGGGAGGACACAGAAAGGGACGGAGGAGGACACGGGCCAGCAGGAGAGGACACAGAGAGAGGTGGTCAAGAACTAGGGCCACCTGGGGAGGACGCAGAAAGGGACGGAGGAGGACACGGGCCAGCTGGAGAGGACACAAAGAGAGATGGTCAAGAACTAGGGCCACCTGGGGAGGACACAGAGAGGGACGGAGGAGGACAGGACAGCGTGAATGTGGTGGAGAAGCAGTTCGAAGTGATGGAGGCTGAGATGGAGGGTCTGCTGGAGGAGATTGACGACATAGGAAAGACAGTAAAAGGGATAGAGGGTAGACTCATTGAAGCAGTTCAGGAGGGGGAGATCTGATTCATAAGGGAATGAAGGTGATGAAAATTGTGATCAAGGAATCTGAAATTTCTCAATAAACAATTAAATTTTTTTCAAAAAAGTGTTGCTGATTTTTTAATTGGAGTTCCTAAATTGCCCATAGGTGTACATGTGTGAGTGTGTCCCGCGAGTGGCGCGGCGTGATTTGGGTGGCGAGAGCATCAAAAGACGTTGAAGCCCCGTCGACTGTATGGTAAGGAGCTATGATACGGTCTGGCGGCAGACGCTGGGGGAGAAAGTGTATGGAATGCCGTTGGGGTATAAACCATGAGACAGAATACATCTCCACATGGCACTTCGTGACCCTCTAGACACAGCAAAAAGTGCCTGTGGCATAAATATATGCATTTAAAAAACCCATGTAGACATGCATTTTTATATGCCGTTAGCATGGTACTGTCATGCGAGAGAGTGTGAATGTGTGTGAATGAGTGAGTGAGAGAGAGAGGGGGGGAGGTTTCTAAGGTGAGTGTGGGACTGAGTGATTGCATGGAAAGAAAGAGGGAGACAGGGGTGGTGTGTGAGTGTGTCTGATTCTAAGGTGAGTGTAAGATTTCTATGTGTGAGAGTGACTATGAAATGAGGTGTGTGTGTGTTTTCTGAGCTAGGTGTATGTCTGTGAAACGAGAGAGAGAGAGAGAGTGAAACAGTGTTGACACTCTTGCTGTGAATAAAAACTGACAAGAAAGATGTGTGATTATTGTCTAGTACGAACCAAAAGTCTAGTTTTGAACATCACCTCTAACTAGAAAGAAAGAGGCTGTGTGTGTTTCTGAGATGAGGGTAAGATTTATGTGGGAGAGCAGTCCAGTTCAGAACTGAGACAACGCTAACCAAAACTAACAATAATAACAAAGACAATTCAATTTCAATTCAGTTTATTTTTATATAGCGCCCTTCACAACAGAGTTGTCCCAGGGCGCTTTACATGGGTGAGACAAGTTCTGATCAACAGTGGCATTATGTTTACACTAGACAGATTAACTCCTTGCATCTCCTCAGTCCAAACTCCAAAGGGGGAGAGTGATGTTCCTGCTTCGAGTCTCTATGTTCGTATGTGTGTGTGTTTGTGAAGATGGACTGTGTAGTGAGTGAGTGAGGAGAAAGAGAGAGCACATACAATGTGATTTTTAAGTGGGGGAGTGTGAATATATGGGTATTTGTATGTCTGCAATGAAGTGTATGACAGAGAGACGTAGAGAGAGTAAGAGTGAATAGGGTTGAGGGTTCTTATTTGTGCAAGAACTTTGCTTGTCTGTCTTTCTGAGTGACAAATTTCAGAATGACCCTGGTGTTGAAATCAGGAAGGTCCCGTGTGAGTTTTTTCTCTATGGAGAGCATAGCCAGGGCGTTGAGCCGATCTGGTGCCATAGTGTTTTTATCCTTTTTAATGTGGAGAAGCACCTCTCCGATTCTGATGTTGTCACTGGTGTGGTGATGAGGATGTTTAGAAGACTTACAGTTTTGGTGAATGTGTCTTGAAGGTTATTTTCCATCAAAACCTGATAGAGAACCAATGCACAACTACAACTCTGGAACTCCTCGTTGTCGTAGATCAGGGACAGTTCTGTTTTAAGTCTGGCCCTGTCCAATGAGGGATAGGCTGCCACCGTGTAATTAACTAATATGGCTTACTGTAATTATTCAAATCATAACATGACAATATACTGTACATTTCAGTCAGGACCACTATCAAATGACCAGCATCTTCATTAGATTTTATTTGATGATCTGATTTACGTAAGACCAAGCAACAAGTGCTTACCTCCAGTGCCAAATGGTGTTGTGTGTCTTCTCCCAATGTTCTCCGTTTCTTTTTGGGTGGCTCCTGAGTAGGTCCCCTGTACTCCTCATCCTCAACCAGCCTCCCTATTCCAATACAGAAGTTTCATGAGTAAGTTCTGAAAACTGGTTAGGGATATATTAACCAAACCCAAGGTTGTTTTATAATTACTGGGACTATATTTCATCTAAACTTCACAGATAAAGTCATTGTTTGGGTGACAAACATTTAAGGCTACACAGAATCTATGCCGAGAGAATTAACATTTAGGATAGGCTACATATTAATGCATTTAGCCTTCGGAATAGCCTGCATGGGTTAATGAATGCCTGGGTGATTCCTGCGATGTAAACAGAATCGATGTTTCTCTTCTGCAGCTGGTTATACAGCATGTCTACATGTGGCATGATCTTGTGAAACAAGTCCAGGAAAAAAAAAAAAGCTTCATCTTCCAGCATTTTCACATAGGCGCCGACCTCCCTCTTCGTAGGGCCATCAGATGCTTCTCTGTTACGGATGGTCTGTAGACACCTCACCAGATCGTCCTTGTGAACGTACACTGTGTTAACAGCACGACTGTTAAAGTTCCAACGTGTCGACGATGCACTTGGAAGTCGGTGCGCCGCCACCTCATCCAGAACTGCAGTTCTCTTGCTCGATTTTATAAAAAAAAGAAGTAAATCCCCCCTATGTCGGAAAAAACGCTACTGATTTGAGGGTTGTGGGAGGTTGCTTGCTGCAGTGCCAAAAATCACTTTCATCATGCCCCAGCATCGCAAGTTCAAAAGCACCACAAAATCTAATACCATCAAATATCTTAGATAAAATATGACGGTTTTTATCTACCTCTTCATTATGCCTTCTTACAGTAATGCGGCGCCCATCAGCTACGCTACTCCTCCCGAGCACAGCTATCTTTACGCAGTTTTCCATACGAACTCCCGATCGTTCCTGCTTCTTGACGCGTTCGGAGAGGAGCTTTAAGTCAGTCTGTCCAGACCGCGTCCACGTCAGATCACACCTGTCACTTTTGAATAGAATGCAGGGGAAACAAAAAGGTGCATTGGCTGCTCCACAGCCTGTCAGCCACGGCTTACGCCGGGACCAACTCCCGCAGAAAGTCCAGTTGTCGGCTTTTCTCCTTAGCTGGCTGGGCGATGTTGATTTCGGGCGTGTCCCAGCTCCTTAACATGGATTTTTTTTTCCACCATCGTCCTTCTCGCAAGAGGATAATCCAATAATGATCTCACCGAATCTGGTGGAAGCTGTCCCTCAATTGTCGCCGTCGCCATCATCTCTTTCTGACTAACTGACCTGAGAGCAATCCAAAATTTTCCCGCAATTTCTGTAGCAGGGGCGAAATTTCCAGCGCCCCAAAACCATTTAATTCTGCCATGCTGATAGGCCAGATCTTTATTATTTTCGCTTAGC
>JAODKL010000400.1:0-11261 GCA_026780765.1 Petrocephalus schoutedeni
AAACAATCAGGAAACATACTCACGCGGGGAACAAGGGGCGTGGCACAACCGGGAGACATGGACAATCGTGACAAGAACATTCTTATGGCATAATTGTTCTTGACTGATCTGGTCCTACCCCCAGCTAAGGTAATGAGAAAGGGAGCCTACCGCTTTGTGCAGTCCCTCCTTAAGATGAAGTGATAACAAACCAATCCAATACTCATATTTGGAAAAATATCAACTGAGTTAGAACTTTTTTTGAACGATTATTTTCAATTTCATACAGCATTTGATCATTGGAACAGAAAAAAAAAACTCATACAGGAATCAAAATCAAGAATACAATAAGACGCGTTAAAGTCAACTGCAATGCCAAAATTTGTTTTTAATTATGGTCCATAGTTGTGGTCTTTAGTTATAAGTATTTGTTGGAATTCAGCTAGTGTCACGAAGCAACACAAAGAACTCCGAAAACCCAGTGTGGGGAAATTAGTACATTTTTCTTGTCCTTTTCAAAAGAACAGTGAAAATGGAAAACACACTATAACAAAACTGCAATGCAGACAGATGCGAACTAAGATACAACACTGCTGAACAATTTCCCAAATCTACCTTGGAAATAAGTATCTCTGAAATGTATTTCTAAAGTGGACTAAAACTAGCTACATACTTCAAATAACATCTAGACAAAAAGAAATTGAATGTTGGTCAGAAAAATCAGTTGCATACTTAAAACCATGCCACCTTGTTTGTTTTGTGTCACGCCACGACCCAAGATGGTTTTGATGCAGCAGATTTACATATGTGGCGAGTGTGTGGCGATGACAGCCCCTTTAAAATGGAAATTGCTCTGTTTCCATTATGGGTTTAATACTAGCAGTGACAGAGAAAGGGAAGTCAACAATTTTCACTACACTCACGATTACATGGTCACACACTAGCCAAAGAAACGCACTCCGTGGAAAATGTTAGACTGTTATGACGTTCACTATTTACAACATAAGTACACAAAATATATATATATATATTCTGTCTATTCTGATTTATTAAAAAGACTGCAATGTCTTCTGATGAGCGGTTACCTGACATGTTATTCCCTCCATCCTTTCACTGTCAGAGAACAAATTTACTTTTAGAACGTGTTCAGATGCTCACAGCACGGATCTTGTAAGATGCAGATTTGTCCTGCACGACTGTAGTTTGCACAAAAGGTTTTACCTGTTATAACAATATCAGGAATCGCTGCCTCCCATTCTGCCAGCATGTTCAATTCTAACTAAAAAGCAGTAAGACTTGAAAGGCCTATATTTAAGTGGCAGAACTTCATGCTTTATTACAATGTACACTGCAATAATATTGTGACAATTTTTGTTGATCACAGTCCCGTTCTATAATCCTAAAAAGCTATCTGGTAAAATCACCCGCTAAATAATTAAATATATATGTCAGCGTAACATCTGAAATGAGGCCCTACCTTTTATCAGTTGGTCGATCCCCGGAAGCAGTCATCCAAGGTTAATCCCATGATGCACTAGTGCGGCCCACACGTCATATCTGTATGAATATCTGTATTCCATTGGCCTCCTGTTGCTCCAGCTCCAGTTCTCCCGTCCTTCTGTGACCTTCTTTCTCCTTCTCATTCATCTTCTATTGTTGACCAAATCTCGAAGGTTACCGCTCATAGATTTTATAGCTGTGCTTTTTTTGCTGCATAGTACCATCCTAACCAGAACTTTTCCTACAATAAAGTAATTTGCTACAGCACTGATGATTGCGACATCACAAGAAAGCATGTTATAACGTTTTTTATGCTGTACAGTAGGTAGCTGGTAAGGAAAAAAAAGAAAGGAGGGGTACACTATGCACAATTAAATTTAATTTAATTTTTAATTTTGTACCTGTGTACTACTCCTACCTCATAATAATTTTTTTTCCAGGTCACTGACATATGACATAAAATGCTTATTCACTGCATAGTATAAAAAATATATCCCTAGATTTATTTCGGTAAAATGCAACAAACTGGAAAAGGAGTGAAATGTTCACATTTGGAAATGACAGAAATTCCCATTTATAAAATACTGCCCGGGTTCATGGCAAAGACGGTTTCACTGTGAAGCGTACAGCAAGTGTGGTGAGCACTGCTGGAGGCCCTAAGGAGGCCCAGGAGGTACGGAAAGAGCCGAGCTGTTCCTGATCATAACATGGGGGGTTGAGCGATTGTCTCTTTGAAAACAGAGATTACCGCCGGCCCTTGTCACTCCCCTACAGATGGAAGGTTGGCCAGCAGCTAGAGACCTCCTTAAAGATGTTTTTAAATGCCCTGTACTGTATTCACCATACCTATTCCTCCTGCCTTTGTGAACACACAACTGGCAGAACACAGTCTACCCTAAGATCTTATTTAGGCAAAATAGCAGGAGGTCACGCACAGAGATATAAGTATGCTCATTATGGAGAGACACCAAGTCCTGGTTATGGTAATAATAAGACAGAGGGGATCTAAATTCCACCTCTGATAATGAGCAGATTTAAAGACAAGCCGCAGCTCTCCACCTAGCTGTCATGGTAGGGAATAGTGTAAGATTTGTATTTTTTTCTTTTAGAGTAGAAATTAATTGGGAGGCAAATTTCCTTAAGCAAAGTCTGACTTAGACTTTTTAATGATCTTCAGTTCTCCCAAACAACAAATTCTTTTGGAATGACATTTGAAAACAGAATAATGTTCAATGAAGCACGTGTACATCTTGAAATTCCATCCAGTCATGCATTCTCTGAGCCCTATGATTTTCTTCTCGACTCCAAAGTAACGAAATGCCAACACTTCAGCATATTGTCATTATTTGGGCTTCGATAATATAAATCCTATTCTTGGCTGATCGTGTTTTGTGTTTGGTTTCTGAATACGATCCGCTTTTTTGTCTTTCCATATTTATGAAACAGTCTGCCTATCTTGACTCCATTTTCTTTTCCCCATCAGTGGTTTGTCTCTCACATTTATCCGCCTTCTTGGCATGCGTGCATTTAGCATGGCATTAGTTGAGCTCAAAAAGGTCTTTAAAAGCCTCTACTTTGTTTTCAACCCCCTCAGCTGTAACTGCATAGAACGAGTTACAGTCATACAAAGTTTCCTCTTTGTTGATTGGATTCACGCCCCTTTGAAAGGGTGAATCCGGGCGTGATGAAAAGTCCGTTATCATTCAGTCAAGTAGTATTACATTTACATTTTATAATCTTGCCTCATGTGTTTCATATATTTCCACAACAGAAAAGCTACTGAAGAAGGAAAAAAAAGACACTGCCTGAGACTCATTCAGTCATTTTCTATGTCGACATTTTTACGGTTATTAGAACAGGCATTTGACCGTTTTGATATTCTGTGGTGCATATTAATTACCCATCCGTCCAGAAATGGCTGCTCTGTATCTGGGTTTTCACTGCAACTCCATAATTAGATTACTAATTAGAGGACCGATTGGCTGATGAGTCCCCACACCTGGGTTTGAACAGCTGATCTAAAGGTTATCCCAAAAACCTGCATACATACTGGGGCTTTGTGGATAAATTGGCCATCCCTGTATTACAGGGATGAGGGGATCTATTGATCGTCCAATTTACTTTTGTTCTGCTTCTTCTTGGGGGTCATAGCGGCAGCAGGCTGCAGTACAGCCCAGACACCCTTTCCCTTACTTTCCAGCTCCTGGACCTATACGATGCAATCCCTGCCCAGGGCAGCCAACTTTGGTCAGCAGGCCGGTGTGAGATTTTCAACTCCAGACAAGGCTGCGCACGCACTATCATGTATGTAACAGTTTTATTACCTTGTAGATGGTCTGTAGGGTTTGCAAATCGCCCCAAAACGTTTCATGCAGCTAATTTTATATTTATAATGGAATAATATAGATTTGCTGCAAGATTTCAGTCGTGAGCAGGAGAGTCTAAAAGCGTGACTGTCATGCCAGATGTGTGAAAGCTGGCAGCCCCAGTCCTCCATTACCACTGATTATATCCAGTTCTGATAAATAACACAGTATAAGATTCTGCTCCAGTTAATCAGAATGGCACGGAATAGCTGTACTTTTCGGGAACATTAAGATCCACCTGTCCATGTTGCTGAGGGATAAAATGATTGCAAATTAATTCAGTCACAGTTTCAAACCTAATTCATCATCATCTACTTAATAGCAAAGTTCCTTCCTATCAGCTTCCCATGGAGTATCTGAGACTGGGGATGAGTGAAGCTGCTACAGTACTTCCCCGTCCTATGGGCGTAAATAATATTTTGCTACAATGTTTGAAGACCTTGACCCTGACTTCAAACATCGGCTACCAATGTCAACCACAAATGTTTGGGAACATTATAAACTCCAGAACAAGATCAAAAATTACTTTGAATTCAACAAATTTGTAATTTTTAAGAGATTGCAAACAAGCATATCTTGATATGGTGCATAGTTTTGGAAATACATAAAAGTGGAGCTTGACTAAAAATCTTGTGATGGGTAGTGTGTGTGTGTATTAGCAATTATTACATTGTGGGGACCAGATAAGAAACCTATAACTTTAAATAACTTTAAAATTTGTGAATGCAATGAAAAAACTGGAGAAATGCATGCATTTTGTTTGGTTACTTATGGTTAAGGTTACACACAGACTCGCGTACCTATCTAAATGGGGGCCCTAATCCCAATCATGACACCCTTAACCCCTACCCACCCCTAACCTTAACCATAAGTAACCAACACAAATACAAAACTTATGGTGTTTTTACTTTTTTGATTGCATTCACAGATTTTTTTTTATAAAACTGAGGTTATCCAAATGGGGACCTGAAAAAGCAGGGAAGTGCACACACACACAGTACCAGTCAAAAATGTGGACACACCTATAGAAATGTTTATTTGTACTATTCTCTACATTGCACTAAAACTATAAAGTAGCATGAATGGAATTGTGCAATGACCAAAAAACAACAAAAGAACATTTAACAACAAAAAGTTGTTCTGGGGAGGGGGGGGGGTAGCTCTGTGGGTTGGTACTCAGAAGGCTGGAGGTACTTATTCATCCACAAACACACTGCTACACACACTGCTGAACCGACGTGCAAAAAGTTAAAACACTCTCAATGAAGGCGCAACAGAAGATCTCGAGCATTGTGCGGTTAACATCAAATGAAGGCAACTTTTGTTGCCCTTTTTTCTGAATATATTCCCACTGATCCTGATGCACTGATCCCACTTCAACATGTGATCTAAGATCACCCCCAGATACTTGGTAACTGGCTGTATGGACTGTCCTCTGATGGTTGTGTGAGGCATTCCTGATAACTTTGTACGAGGACGAAAGTCCAGTCCTTGCCTCCAATTGGGAGATGGGGTGTCATCCCCATTCAGTGGGAAATGGAACTTCTTGTCCCTGTAAGGAAAGGCAAGGGAGATGGCTGGGATTGCAGAAAGTCCCACAAGCATTGCTGATGCCTTCAGTCAAATTGGAAAACACAAAGGTGAACTTTGCCAGAGACAAACTGATTTAGGATTACCTTATCACCACCTGATTCATGTAAGTAAAAGTTTGGTTGCCAAATACGCACAAACTCAAAAAAGAAAATGAATTTTAGATATACATTCCAAAACGTGATGTTTATAATGTGCAACAGCAAGTTCACTAGTTGGTGTTATTAACTTCAACATTATTTAGACCTGCAAAGAGTTTGTCACGGTGCACTGTGATGGAAGTGGATTCAATTACTGTAACAATGCCATGGTTAATGCAATTGAATCTGTTGTTTTTTTTTTTTGCAACATCCAGAAAAGTCTTAAACTCTCCCCGTTTGCTACACATGAGAGAGAGAGAGAGATAGATAGATAGATAGAGAGTAGAGAGACAGAGAGAAAGTACAAGCTGAGCAAATCAATGTGCTGTGAACAATGGAACAAGATTTTACCCGTCTTGTCCATCCGTCCACTTTCTATACCCACTCATCCGGGTCAGGGTCACGGGGGCTTGGAGCCTATCCTACAGTTTTGTTTATTATTCACCCAGGACGTCTACAGTACACTCGATAGAAATCTGCTGGAAACATTATAAGGGCAGAAGACTGTTTTTGCTCAGGATTGCTAGCTGTGGAATCCCATGCTCTCAGAGGTGAAAATGCAATGCTCGTGGATGTGGGAGCTATTCTGGCACCTCTCCAGAAATTCACAGACACCCTCAGCGGTGACAAATGTGCTATGATGTCCTCACTCCATGCACCTATGGCCTGCCTTGATGATACTCTCTCCCCCTTTGACAGTGACCATAATAAGGTAGAGAAACTGAAACAAAGGTTTGAACCTTAGCTATCCTGTGATTCCTCTTCGAGTGAAGAAGAGAAAGGTCTAACTCTTGGGAGATTGAGGCAGAGCAGGAAGGTGACAGTGATGACCACGACAGTACTGTGATGACCATGACAGTACTGTGATGACCACGACAGTACTGTGATGACCACGACAGTACTGATGGTGATGACAGGCAAGCTGGACCTGCTGCCAAGGAGTCAGAGTTTTGCACTCTGGCTGACGTTCTGCACCACATTAATAAAAAAATACCAAAAGAGGAAAGCATGGAGGGCGCACACTGACCGAAAAGATAGAAATTGCTGGGTTCCAAGCCATATCTCAGCTTGATGTTGAATGTGACCCATTGATGTGGTGAAACACAAATGCAGCTAGTTATCCATTGCTTTCCTCACTTGCAAAGCCATCAGAGAGACTTTTCAGCAGTTCAGGTCTAATTGTGACCCTTCAGAGAAGCAGACTAAAACCATAACCTCATAATGGTGCTTTTCTCCAAAAGTTTGTATTGTATGAAAAACTGCATGTGGCCCCACACATTATTTTGAGATGAGTGATAAAGCAACTGGATAGTTGTGTAAAGACATGAGTGAGTGCATGTACACACACACACACACACACACACACGCACTCACAACATTGCAATGTACATACAGTATGAATGATCATTTCCATTTCCAAGGTTAAATCACTATCTGTAAGGTATATGACCCATCATTACATGGTATTCCAGAACACACCTGCAATGCATGCATTTGGCTATGATCTTGGATTCTCAAAATGAGATTAGAGAGATGAGATTAGGGGGCGGCACCCCCCCGTCCTGCCATCCCGCCATCTGGTCCCGCTGGCCATCCAATATGCAGGAGGATCTGCGTCCCTGAGTCGGCCCCCAGCTTCCCGGGGCCCAGAGGGGCCCCTTGTCAAGTTCCATTCCCATCCTGTCCCACCTTAGTTTACCCTGGTCTCTGCCCCCTGTGGTCTTCTCCGTTGTTTCCGTCCCTGTCCCCGTGGGCCCTCCACCTGTCCGCCCTGTTTTCGAGTGTTGTCCCTGTGCTCCTTGGTTTGTCCCCGGTCAACTCTGTGCCCTAAGTCATGTCCTGCGTCTTGTCTGGTATTTGCATTGCATTTGTCTTTAATAAAGCCCCCTTGGTTCTCCCCCAATGCCTGTCCTTGGCTCCCTTGGTTTCTGGTCATGATGCAACATGCTTACATGTCTTTCCATGTCATGAACTAAATGTTGTATAAAGCTTCTGTCTGCATAAATCCCCTCACACACAGACTTGTAGCATTAGTAATTCTATGTTTTTTATATACAGTGTATCATCTGTAAAATAAAAAGCTGACACATCCATCACCATGGGCACTGTCAATACCTATTGTTGCCATTTGGCCGTTGCATGAAATGACAAGCATTCTACAGCATATCTGCAGGACGCTAAGCGAATGAGTACACCGATCACTTTTTTGTTCATCACCTGTTTATTGTACACTAAGGGACGTTCTGCAAGAAATGACTTTCTTAGAAAGTCAAATAAAATGAGCCCATAAAAATGTATATTTATTTCAGTAACATGACTATCAGCTGAGACATTTGGAAGTTTCTTCAAAGGAAAAACTTGGGCTGAACCTGCCTGAGCTTCTGGACGCTGTGAGCGTTACAAAGGCAATGATGACGCACGGAATTCGAAGAAAGTAATTGTCTCTGGAACTAAGATAAAGTTAAAGTCAAACTTTAGCCAGCACAGGATTTAACCATCTAAGAAAGCAGACCTTATTCCATATTTATCCCATAACATCTACTGAAACATCCTAATGTACATGAGTACTGATGCTGAATTTCGATGTAATATAAAAAGCAATATTCATGCCTAACAAATGACAACGAAATATCAAAGAAAACCAGTTTAAACATGGAAAGTCAACATCGCATGATATCAGAGATTTGGGGTTTTAATTTTAATGTTTGACTAGAAGGTTTAATGTCGCTAGAGACAACAGATGTGGATTCTTTTTACTAAACTCCTGCATAGTCAAAATTTAATTAGCACAAAAAAGAGAATATTGAGCGTATTTTTTGGCACGAACCAATGGGATTAGTACACCCATGCATAACCTGATAAAGACATTTAACTTGCTTCAGAAGGACACATTTACAAAAATACACATTTGAACTACATTTGGTATGAAACCTTTGAACATATGAAACTTTTATCAGTGCACTTTACGAGCTGCAGCTCAAATTCAGTAAGAGCCACTCGAAAAAAGTTGTTGGGACCAGCAAGCTAATTTAGCAGGTGAGTAGCAAGGTAATATTTATTCCATGTTTAAATTATTACATACCTTTTTCAATTGTGTCCTTTTCAGTGGTGAATTAATTTTTTCCTGTTAACGGTTCTCCCCGTAAAGTGCAAACGTAAAGTGCACAAAACCAGTAAATTCATAGTATTCTGTTTGAATTTTACCCGTATAATGTATGAAAACTGAGGTGAATTTATAGTATTTTCCATTTTAAGTGTTAAAGGAAATATATGTTAACCTTACCGAAAATGTACCAGTACTTTTCTGCAGTATATTTTCCATTTTTTACAGTATATTAAATATTCGTTAATGTAATTAAACAGTTTTTCTAATATTTGTAGGAGCAATTAAATTGCAGTAATTTAAATATTCAAATGTAGGCTATAGCCTACACTAGTCAAATGCACAATGGAACATAATGAACTACATGCCAGTCAGAGTTGCCTCATCTCATCGAACCAGAAGGTGACTGACACTTGGCCCAACTGGGCTGGAACCAGTGCTAGGGACAAAATCGGAGGATGGCGCATCCTAACCAGGCCGACTGCAGCCTGGCTGAATTTTGCTACCTGGGTTGGACCTCTTCTCTTTGTAGAGATCTGTCTGTCATGCCCTACCTTCCTACCACACCCATTTTCTCCCTAGTGCGGCTCTGATGATCCACACCTGTTCTGTGTTTGTCTTACCTCATGCTCCTGCCCTTCTGTGATCCACTCCAGCTGGCTCTCGTCGTGCTCCCTCGTTAAGTGCTTCTGGTCTTGTGCTCACTAGTCCTGTCATTGATGTTGCAAACTCTGATCTTGTGTGTTTTAGCTTCCCCCCTTTTATCCACCGTGATCTTATTTGTTTCTACTTCTGTTAAGTTTACTGCTTTGTTAATAAACTCCATTTGTTTGCCCTGAATCCTGCTCCCGTGTTCTCTCCCATTCTCTCTCTTCCCGTGAGGTGACACTGTCTGGCTAGCAGGTGTGTCTCAGAAGAAGTTCTTCTCACATAATCATTTGGCTTTCTTCAAACGATGTCTAGAATCCTCTTCCATTCTTTTCCGGTTTTCACAGACTTCAGTGCCACCTGCCATTCATAGTGTCTGGCAGCAGTTTCCAAGCTTGATGCTCATGCTCCAGCTGTGACAATCTGATCTCAGGCCTGTATCCTTAAGACATGGATGCTATTCAATTAATGCAGCAGTCACCGACTTAAGCTCCCGATTACTTGGATAAGCCTTGTAAAAAAAAAAATTCCGTGAGCTGAGCAATTCAATTTGTCATTCATCTCCCTTGGAATCGTAAACAGCGTTCCATTTTCTTTGAACAGCCCATTCCCATTAATTAGCCTCAAATCTACATCAGAGAGATTTTAGGAATGGGGAAAGGAGTATGGTGCTGCTGTGAATTCTCACGCTGCCTAAATGCGATGGACTCGGGTCGGAGCCGGTGGGCTGGGAGGATCCCATGCTGGCGGCGTCTAACAGTTATACTGAGGCCATCTCATCAGATGCTTCACATGCTTCACCTTTTGGAGAACCTTCAGTTCATTTCTGTATTCAGGAGTGAATCAGAAAATCATAGTTGTTCTTGAAAAATGATTTTCCATTGATCAACTGAAGCAAGACTTTCTGATATAACTGATATAAGTGATAAAACTCCTTCTGTTATCAGGGGCAAGCACACAGCGGCATGTTCTGTGAATACCATAATATTGGTAGTAGTACAAAAATCTGAAAAAAATTAAGGACAGGCCAAATAAAATAAGCTCTCCTATTTGCTCAGAGAAAATTTCAAAAATATTTCTGAATAAGTATAATGTTCTACCCAATCTCTATGTTCTATCAAGTTAAAAGCCTGTATATCTAGGCAAGGAAAAACAATCAGTGGAGAAGGAGCTTCACCTGTTTATCGTAGCCTGAAGGAAGTTCTGCCTCCTTCTGCTTCTGATTTCGGGCGATGGAGTGAGAAATGACTTTCTTAGAAAGTCCAACATTTCAAATAAAATGAACCAATAAAAAATATATTTATTTCAGTAATGTGACTATCACGTGAGAAATGGGGAAGTCAATTCAAAGGAAAAACTTGGACTATGAACCTGCCTAAGCTTCTGGACTCTGACGCTGAGAGCGTTACAAAGGCAATGATGACGCACAGAATTCAAGGAAAGTAATTGTCTTTGGAACTAAGATAAAGTTAAAATCAAACTTTAGCCAGTACAGGATTTAACCATCTAAGAAAGCAGACCTTGGCTTATTCCGTACTTTAAAAAAAAGTTAAGGACAGGCTAAATAAAATAAGCTCTCCTGATTGCTCAGAGATAATTCCAAAAATATTTCTGAATAGCTATAATGTTCAATCTATTCTCAATGTTCTATCAAGTTAAAAGCCTGTAGGAAAGCCTCATGAAAAAGAACAGGCAGTGTCATGGTTTTTGCGGGAGCGACGACCCATGATGCAGGCTGTACTTGGCAAGGACGTTTATTAGGACGAAGCAGGACAGAACAGGAACAGGTAGCGGCAACAACCATGAACGATGCATTCAATACATTCAATAACCGACACTGGGAGCATGACACAGATCAACTAAATAGGGAAAGACATCAAGGACTAAACACGAGGCAGCTGGGCACGATCAGGGAAACGCACGTGGGGAACAAGG
>JAODKL010000401.1:0-11261 GCA_026780765.1 Petrocephalus schoutedeni
TATGTGTGAGTGAATGGTGTGTGAGTGTGCCCTGCGATGGACTGGCCCCCCATCCTGGGTTGTTCCCCGCCTCGTGCTTGTAGCTTCCAGGATAGGCTCTGGACCCCCCGCGACCCTGATAGGAAAAAGCGGTTTGGAAAATGGATGATGGATGGATAATTATATATATGTGATTGTTGTTTAATAATAATGTATATGAATAAGACCCAACTCAGGCCTACCCCTGTCCCACAGAAGAGCATCCCTGCCATTACAGAGCCCTGCCTCTGCTTCACACCCCTGCCACCACAGAGCTTGTCCCTGCCCCTAGTGAGTTTATCGCCCCACTACATAGATACTGTAACCTTCACAAAATTCTGGGAACATAATTACACACTGTGCCATATCCTGGACCTAGCCAGCAGAACCTGATTTGGCTGCAGAGACACTAAGCCCCATCCAAGCCCCTTCACTTCCTTGATGAATCTTACTGGGTGAGTGCCATCCGCCCCTCACTCCCTGCAGCGTCCTCAGTCTGGAGGTTACTCTTTGCTGCTCCAAGTGGCTCCCTGGGCACTCTGTCTGGGGTGTGGCCAGGGCAGGTGGGCAGTGCGGGAATGAGGTAGACGGAGGCCTTGCACACTTCAGGCTGTGAGGCAGAGCTATTACTGTGGGGCCTCATGGAACTGGCTGACCTGGAGGAGCTGCAGGAGGGGTCTGTACTAGCTCTGGCTCCAAAGCCCAGCTCCATCTTCAGCTTCTGCTGCTCCTTCAGGAGGTCCGATACCAGCTCTAGCATGCTGGTGATGCAGCTGCTGGACAACCTGTGGCTGCAGTGGGGGTCCTGTACACACACACAGACACATTCACGCACACACAAGGTCACATTGACTTTCTTGCCCTCCTCTCTCCTCAGTTTTACAGCTTTACCCATGTGCATTTCATTTAAACTGTTTTCGCTTCAGGCCCATTCCCTCAACCCTAACTCTCTGGCTGCAGTCGCAGACACTGACCTCAGGGTGGCAGCAGGAAGCGTTGTGCAGCCATTCATTCAGGGATAGCAGACGCTCCTCCAACCTCAGGTCCAGCTGCTGGAGTTCCTGCCTCACAGAGTTGCGAAGTTGCTGCAGCTCAGCAGCTTCCTGTCTGCAACAGCAAACACATGGTCCCAAGCATGGACTGAGATACGGGGGAGATGGGAAGTGCAGCAGAACACCTCCAACCAAAGCTGGACCAAGGTTATGAGAGGAGAACCTCACCTCGTTACAAGTGAGTGCTGCTAATGAGTGTTAATGTGAAGGTCAGAGACCCACCTCTGCTCTGGGCTCAGATGCTGGTAGACCAGGTACTGCTGTGGGACTAGGGCCAACTCCAGCTCTAGCATCTGGCCCTGGAAATCCCAGAGATTCCTCTGGAAGATCTGCAGCTCCTGCAGATGGGCCTATGGAGCACAGGCATTAACAAAGACACAGCATGTCATTCCTGTGCGCTCACATGCTGGGGTTGACGGATTTAGCAGAGCAGCTCTCCAGCAGAGGGTTTCATTGAAACACTTTCCCCAGCAAATCCTCTTGTCTTTAGCTACAAGAGCTAGAGCAGGTTCAGACTCATTTTCACGTTTTATTATGAGTTTCAGAACCAAATTTGCACAAACATTCTGGGTTGGTGATTCTGGGGGCCATTTACTGGAAGATACCTTGTTAATCTGCCTGGTTGTCCTTTGGAAAGTGGACTCTTCTCTGCATATCTGCACACAGAAAATATCAGAAGCTTTAGAGAAGATTCCAGGTGCACTTGCTTGGGGAGGGGGGGGGGGTAAACTTTTTGGCTGGAGCTTTCTGGTGAATCTCCAGGTATCTGCTGGGCTGAGTTCCACTGCCTTTCATGTGAACTCTACATCTAGGAGCAGAGTATGGGCAACATAGGTTTGGAGCCACAGATACGTTCAGAGGAAGAGCCACAAAGGAGGAAGGCATGGGAGCAAGTGAAAGTGTGTCAGTGTGATGGCACGACATTATACAACATGGGGGGTGGAGTGATGACTGAACATTCTGGGTAGGAGGAGCAGTAGCATTTACATGGTTGTCATGCATGACCATGAAAATGAATTGCAGTTTCATGCATGAGTAGAGCATAATACAGCTGGAGGGAGCCACCAACTGCAGCTCAGCCTGCAGCATTTAAGATTCATCACGGTTACAGAACAGCCCCTCCTGCAGGCTGTGGGCTTACCTGTGGCAGGTTCTGCATAGATCCTTGGATCCCCTGCAGGACGTGGCTCAGCTGTAGCTCAGTGCTAGACTGTGAAGCAGAGGGTTTGATCATAGCAGATGGTTTGCGCCAGGAGCAGTTCGGAGGCACAGGGGCCTGGAGGCTGCTCCAAGAGGAACTGCTGGGAATGCTGTGGAGGATGTCGCAGGAGGACCTGTAGGGGGCGCTGTGGAGGTTGCTGCAGGAGGACTTGTAGGGGGTGCTGTGGAGATTGGTGCAGGATAAGCTGTGCTGAATTCTATACTGGTTGCTGTAGGGCAAACTAGAGTCAGCAATATGCGGGCTGGCAGCATAGGGGGTACTGTGTTGACAGGCACCACAGTGGGTGCTATGTAAGTTGACGCCATAGGGGACGTTGTGTTGGCTGGCAACTTCTTGGGTGCTACGGATATAGGCACTGTAGGGGACACTCTGTGGCCTGGCACCATTGGGGGCATTGCTTGCGTTGGCACCATAGAGGACCCTGTGTGCTTTGGCACCACAGGGGGTACTGTGTGAGCTGGCATCATAGCATGCACTGTCTGGATTGGTACTATAGTGCGTGCTGTGCAGGTTGTCACTATAAGGGGCACTGTATGGGTTGCAGGTGGAGACTGCACCATCAAGAGGAGCCTGGGGTGTTGGCACAGCCTGGACGTGAGGTGGATGGGACAGGGAGCCAGGATACTGTACAGCTGGGAGGCTGCAGGAGCTCCAGCTTTGCAAGGGCTCTCCATGAGTCCAGGGAGGCCACCCTGGGGGGGAGGTACTACACAAGGAGCAAGATGACCGAGTGAGGTGAGGGGGTGCGTTCAGGGGGGGCAACTTCCTTTTGGAGATCTCAGAGGTGACACCGGGCTGCGATGCTTCAGGTCGGTTGATGAGAAGGACTGAGCAGCAGGATGACTGGTCCTCCTCCTCCTCCTGCGTGTAGTGATAAGTGAAGACAGGAGAGGAGCAGTGCTGGGGGGTGCCCGAATGGAGCTGGATGCAGATGGAGGAGACCACGCTGGTGGGGCTCAGCACAGTGGGCAGGGAGTGCAGTGGCCTGGACTTCTGTACGCTCCCCCAGAGGAGCAGGTCCTGAGGTGTCACCCATGGAACATTGGGCTGCCCGATGGGCTCGTCTGGGTTCATGCTGGCCACCCTAGTCATGAGTGCAGACCTGGGTCGCTCAGACCCAGACACATCATGCAAGCTGGTTTCTGCCGCAGAACCGAGTTGCTCAGACCCAGTCACATCACGCGGGCCTGTCTCTGCTGTAGAATTGGGTTGGTGTGATGCAATCACATCACTTGGGCCAGTTTCTGCAGCAGTTCTGGGTTGATCTGTAGATCTACTAGGCTCTTTCTCTTTATGTAAACATATTAGCTCCTTGGGGAGATTTGGCCATTGTTCCATGACGCAGGAGTCAATGCTGCTCCTCCTGTGGTCATCAGGGGTCCCCAGTAGGACTGATGTTGGCACAACCTTGGGCAGGAGCCCCTGGAGGGCAGGGTGAGGCAGTCCAGCAGGAACCTCTGTAATGGTTGTCCTACTCTCATAGCGCTCCTGAACCTACAGGAACATGAAGAACACAAACTGCTGTCATCCCCTGCAGAATGTTACTGCTGGTTCCTCACATGTGAAGGTTTATCCATGGTCTTCTTATGGACCATTAATATGAGCCCCATTCACACTGACATACCCCAAGCAAGGTTTACCTGATATAACAGGAGACCTCAGAGAAATGGGCAACATGGTATGCAGGAGAAATGCACCACCCATAGCTTCCAGATTTGCAAGTAAATTAACATAAAATTGTGAAAAATTAATTTATGCCACAATTTCTACCGTCAGCATGTTGCCGATGCCATCAAAAGGGGTGTCCTCAGAGAAGCCACTGCTGTCAGAATTCTGGCTGGGTGTCCTTATCAGGTCTGGAAAAACAAACAGCAGCAGTAAGAAAAAAGTTAGAAAAGTTGATAGAGCTCTCTTCCATTCAGAAAGAGAACCCTTAAATTAATGACTGAGAGCACTGGAAATCACTGGATGAAGTTTTTTGAGCTATGTATTTATGTAGCCTATGTGTACAGAGAGGAACCAATGAAAGGCACTTGCCCACAGGAGCAGTGTTAAGTGAACTAGTCATACGAGCTTAGTGTCATAAGATCAGATGCCACAAAACTAACACTATAGTTTTTGTCTGATAGGAATAGAGCGAAGAGAGGAAATCTGTGGAATAACAGACCACTCTGCATAAAGAAAAGCAACTGCACTGCTGTGTTGCACTACATTGGTATGGTCAGCAGACAGTGTTGGGAGGGTTACTTTTAAAATGTATTCCACTACAGAATACAAAATACATGCCCTAAAATGTAATTTGTAACGTATTCCGTTAGATTACTTAATGTGAGTAACGTATTCTAAATACTTTGGATTACTTCAACATTGTCTTACATTTTACAACGATATGAATGTGGCAACTTAATGTAAGAAGACAATTCTGTTATTTCCTTCTACCATAGCAACTGGTTAAATGTATTAAAGTATCACGCCAGATGCGTATGAGTTGGTAAAACCCTGGTGATGGTTTCATTTTCAACACTTACACTTACATATTCTAAATAATTGCGTATCAGAAATGTACATGACAAGTCCACCACCAGCCCAGTTTATCATTCAGTTGAAGCACTGCCATAAAGCATTATCCTAAAGCCGTTTTCCTAGCGAAATGGTATCATTAGGCTACACATATTTAGCTGCGGATGACTTTACCTAAACAAAAGAAATAAAATAAAAATAAAAAAACGAACTTACTTCAAGATGCTTCTTTAGGTTGGAAGTGGAGTTTTTTGAAGCATGAAGTAAGTTGCGGGCTGGTAAATAGAGGCTGCCCTGCACGATGTCACGCTTTCCTTTTTCTTCCTTGACATAATTCCTTAACATGACTGAATTTCCCAGACAGAAGCGCACCTCTGTCCCGGGGTGCGTTACCCAAAAACAAAGCTGTTAACTACATTAGCAACTTACATAGCTGGACTAGGGTTGCCACACGTCCCTTAAAATATGGAATCGTCCTGTTTTTATTCAATACGGGACGCGGTTTGCCCCTTATTTCAGAGTTAAAGGTAGCATCATCCCGTCCACAGTTTGTATGAAAACGCCGTCGGTTGGATTGATTAGATTCATCTGTCTTATTTATAGTTAATAGGTTATGGCTGACTTAACAATGCATTATCCTGAAGATTAATTTTATTTAAGTGTTATGCACCTTAAGTTTTGATAGAAAGCGACTGATTTTGTATGTCAACGCTAATTTCATTACCAATTGGAGTTCATAACTGAAAAGTTTTTTATTCAGTTTACTTTTATGGCCTTTGATGATAAAGTACTTCAAATATTAAGTATGAATCGTAATACATTCTTGAGACCATGGTTTAAGTTTTGATTAACCACCGCAGGTGCGTCACTTTGCACATAGTGATTGTGGCAACTCCCCACTATGGTAGGCGTCCCTTATTTTTCTGCATGAAATGTGGCAACCCGAAGTTGAACCCATGCAACTGAATGAATCCAACTATGTAAGTTGCTAACGGAAGCCTTTGGGAAATGCACCCCCGCTGTGTCGCAACTTGTTTTAATTACCATCTATTTAAATTGTAACTATCGGAATTCAGTTACTCATATTTTGTATTCTAAATACGTAAGGCCGATACATGTATTCCGTTACTCCCCAACACTGTCAGCAGAGGGCAGGATAAAAGTGGGACAGTTGGCAGGCCTCTGTAAGTCCTTCAGGAGCTCATCAGAATAGTGGCTGACAGCAGCACTCCTGCGGGGCTGGGGCTTATTCATCTTGATGATCCAACGGACCCAGGGCACAGCACTGCCTTCATCGTCAATGACTTGTGTCATCACAGCATCTGCAGCTGTCTGCTCCATGGTTATCACTCCATTTAATCTGATGGCTCTCATTGGATTGGACCTCCTGGTTGGACTCACCGCTGCCAAGTACCCTGGTACCATACGATCCAGGAAGCATGTCACCTTCAATGCTCTGGACCTGAGGAAAAGGAGGTCATTCTCAGCTAAGAAGAAACAGAGTGCTTTAAGACCCAGGGTGACACACCCAGGCCCCTCCCCCTCCTCTGGCCCCGCCCCCTGGCAGGCCAGTACCTCTTCCATCTCAAACGAGTCCTTATTATGTAGCAGGAGGTGGGTGAATCGTGGATTAGTTGTGAGCCCAGGGGGTTCTCCATTCAGCTCCAGCTCTTCGGTCACCATGGCCAGTGAAGGGGGGCATCGCTTCTGCTGCCTCGGCTCATCTCTGGGCTCTGGGGGGGCATCCTTCATCGGGGGGGTCTCAGTGGGCAGAGCTGAAGGGGCGGGACCTTGATCGCCCTCACCCGGCTGGTGCCGGGTGAGACTGTTCTTCAACATCTTGGCAGCATTCAGGGTAGGGTTGTGGCTCCTCATCTGGGGGGTGTCTCCAGCACTCATTTCGTTACCAATGCCACCCAGGTTCTCGTTGGGGAAGCCCGACATCTGTGAGTACAGCATGCCAGAGGTGTTGGCCATGGTCGTCAACACCTCATCTTGCCGGAAACGATCTACAGTGAATGAGCAATAGACATTGGGTGACCCCAAGGGAAACTCAGAGAGGCTTTCTATGAGTCACACCTATGGGGCTGGGCAGGAGGCAGGGCTTACTATCAGACAGGCGAAAGAGGCTCGCCTGGAGGGGGTGGACTTACCATCAGTCAAGCCTAAAACCATAGTCTGGTGTCAGGGCTTACTAGCAGTCAAAACTAAGGAGGCGGTCTGGAGGGGGGCCCTACTATCAGTCAGGAATAAAGGGGCAGCCTAGAGGCAAAGGCTTACTGGTCAAGGCAAAGCGGGGGTTTTCCAGCTCCATGCGCATGACCTGGGCTTCCAGGTACACCTTGATATCAATGCCTTTGGCACAGGATGAGGTAGAGAAGAAGCGGGATGGGACTTTGGAGGCAATGTCTGGCTCATCCATGCCAAAGCCAAGGTCGTAGAGGGTCTCTTCTGCGTCCTCTTCATAAAGGTCTAACAGTTGTGAAATGCTGGTGTGGGTAAAAATTTTAAGAAAGGAATAAGATAGGGAAAATAAATTTTGGTCACCTCCCAAGGGATCATATAGTAAGATATAACCACTTAACTACTGCACCCCGTGCTGCCCATATTTAGCTACACTGGTGCTCACTTTGAAACTGTGGTGCTGCTCGTAGCAGACCTTGTGGAGTTCATGCTATGGGTCTTCTGCTGAAACAGACTCCTCTGCTCCTGGGCCCACATACTGACACTGTAGAGAGGAGAGAGGCACTTAGCAACACTGCCCTAGCACCAACATGGGGCAGTGCAGCTGGAGGTCACTCACCTGGGAGCCTCTGCTTTAGTATCACTGGACTGCGTATAATTGGCTGTGGAGAGGAAACAGTGAGAGGTGCTGAAATGTGGAATGGAAGAGAGCTAGAGAGAACCTTCTCTATCCCATTCAGATCTTGAAAAAGTGGCCCATGCTTTTATCTTTCCCATCTCGACTTCTGTAACTCTTTGTATTATGGAATTAATAAATCCTTAATTCGGAGGTTGCAACTAGTCCAAAATGCTGCAGCTCGTTTTTTTTTGGAGCAAGGAAATTTGACTCAGTGTCTCCTATTTTAGCTTCTCTGCATTGGCTGCCTGTCCGTTTTAGAATCGATTTTAAAATGTTATTACTAGTTTTTAAGTCCTTACATGGTAATGCACCTGCTTATTTAATGGAATTGTGTGTCCCGTATCAGCCATCCAGAGGTCTACGATCTTCTGCCCAATCTACTTTCATTGTTCCTCGCACTAAATGTAAGACAAAGGGTGACAGGGCTTTTGCTGCAACTGCACCTAGACTCTGGAACTCCTTACCACAATATATCAAGGAGTCTCCCTCAATTCCCCACTTTAAGTCACGGCTAAAAACACATTTTTATTCCCTAGCTTTTAGTGATTGTTAATATATATAGTTGTATTTGTACTTTTATTTTGTTTCTTATTTTTTGGTTTTATGTAAAGCACTTTGGATTACAGCATTTCTGCTGTTTTAAAATGTGTTATATAAACAAAGTTGAAGTGAAGTGAAGAGCTGGGGGCCCAGCAGAACCTGGAGCTGTGCCTCATTACTGCTAATATCTTCCCTAACAGAATAACTTGTAAAATATTAAAATATTAAAGGCATTAACCCATATGGCTAAACCAGACCTACCAAAACAGTATTTTATAAACAAATTATTGTGTCCATGTGTTCATCACCTTTGGTTATCTCAAGTTGAGCAAGCAAATGCTTATCTGGGTCAAAGATGACATTCAGAGTGAGGCTGAGGCTCTAGCTACGAGAGGCTGCTATACTACACTGGACTAGGCTAGGCTAGGCTAAAGCCATTGTAAACAGCAAGCTCTGGGTAACAGTTTGTCTGCACGAGCCAATGATTAAAAATTCAGCTCGCTGCACTGGTGGCACAGTAGCATAAACACAGCCTAGTCAAAGTGATGGTCTGTGCTGGTGTCTGCCTTCTCTGAAGGACAATGTACAGAGTACGTCTATGCGGCTCACAGACATTTTCATTGATGGAAAGCTGTTGTTACTTTAAGCACTCAGCTATGCAAATAAACAGGGAAGCTTTACATGCTGTGTGAGTCTCTCTGGGTGAAGGTATCAGGGATTGTACAAGCCATCAGAGTGGAACTACTGAGCTGACCCGGCCTGGCCCAGCTGCTTACCTTCGGCTCCCAGCAACAGTTCATCTTCAAAGCTGCAGCCACTGTGCATGTTGTCTGCAGGGGGCGAAGGTGCAAGAGAATGATGTGGCATGCTGGATGGGCTCCAAAGAGAATGGCAAACACGCAGTGCCTCAATTCACACATGGGATGCTGTCTATGAACACAATGGCTGCAAACCGGAAACTACTCGGCACGCAATTCGTAGGACTATGGAGCCCTTCCCCAGGAGCTCTATGTATAGCTCAGGGTACAAAGGGCAAAGTCTAAGGCGTGACTGACACACACACACGATCAGACAAATACAGACACAGACACACAAACTCACAGACAGTAACAGAAACAGACACACTGTGTCCTCCCAAATGGCTTTAGCATCCCTGGACTTACCATTTCCCTGGGCATAGTGTGGCTCCTCCAGAGACGCTCCCAGTGGAGTGCTGTAGACACAGGGAACAAATGACATGATGGGATGGATATAAATAACCAGTGGACAGGATGGGCCAAGGGTTGCACAACTCTGCTCCTTTAAAATGCATCAGCCCTTCTCAGACCTTTTACTGTTGTTGAATGTTCCAGGGGCCTCAAGGTCCCTCACGTGACTTTCAGGCAGGTGACATAATGAGAGTGGGACCTTCAGCTACATTTATTTAGTTTGAGAAAAACAGAGACATTTCCTCTGAGATGCCAGTAAATCAAATAGAGCAATAGTGGTGGCAGGAGTGACCAGAGAAAAGCGTGATAAGAGTGACAGTCCATTACCTGCAGTCCATTAGCCAGTTGGCAATCTTACTGGGTATCCATCCTAGAAAGAAAAGAGGAGGGGCATGGTGGGTAAATAAAGCGAGATTCTGGGGGCAGAACCAGGCAAATCAGCTCTTAATGGTCTTTTTAAAAGTTATTTTAACAGTTTATTCATTAGACAGACAAAACAGACAAGCAGAGACACTCAGAAGTGTACCAGTGCCCTCCTGGAGAAGGCCGTTATCATCCCCTCCCTCTGTGGCCCCACAATGCATTTCATGGGCTTGACAGGATTCTCAACTCTGTGCCCAGGCCTTCCTCCTTGAGGAGGAAGAATGGGTAGGCATGCTCACACTGTGCCCCTCCATGGGGAAGACTACAGCACAGTCACCTGGGGAGGGAGCAGACAAAGTCACATGACCAGGGCTAGGTCACCTGGGGGGGTGAGCAAAGCAAGTCACATGACCAGAGGAGGAAGGCCCATTGTACATCACATATTCTTAATCAGTAAAATAGCGATGACATTATACACCATGAAGATCGGGGCTCTGTCTGCATGAGCCCATCACACCACAAAACAAAGAGCTATGAGCTGGCGGTCAAGAAGAACAAGAAAAGAATAATAAGGAAAGCCCATAGAGGTCTGTATAGTCACCAGGGAGGAGTACAGAGGGGTAGTGCTGAGAAGGAGATGCCGGCAGCATGTTAGCATTTCCTGTTTTGGATTGTAGGAACAGTCCAAGACAGTTCCTCCTGGATTCCTGATGTCACTGCGCAGTGTGCTTTCTGTACCTTTGTCTACGCTTTTTTGGGCTTGTTTATTTTAATCGGTAACGGTAAGAACAGACCCCATTCCCAAACAAGTCTCCCATACAGAAACCTGTGGGGACCTGCCTACCTGGATGAAGCTTTTAGTATAGAGTGGGGGGGGAGGCGCTGCTGGGAGGGGCTTATCCTCACCACCAAGCTTGTTCCTAATCCTGGAGGCAGCAACTTCACTCTCAGTGAAACAGTTTTTAACCCCAATGTATGGGATTAAGCCAGGCCTGCTCAGCTTCACCAGAGGGAAACGGAAACCGCTTTCCTACCCAGTGACCCCTTCCAGTGCATTCTCTGTCAGGCTGGCAGGGGGTGGGGTGGGAGGCGTGCATGCCTGGGTGTTGCACAAGAACAAATAAAGCATGAGAATATCATCATGCTGCTCAAGGTTGGGACGGGTTGGATCCAAAAAAGTTCAGTAAACATTAACAGCTTAAACATCTCCTGGATTATAAACTCACTTACACTACAGCTATAACCAAAGCTGGAGTCACCACACTGCTGTGACCTGGGTAGCAGGACTGTCCCCGGGTCAGTGTAGAAGCAGCAGGCACTAGCTGAACCACCAAAAACAGGGACAGCAAGATATTATAGCGCTGCATGACATTATCAGAGCACTGATTACTCATTGTCTAGAGCAGGGGTCACCAACCCTATGCCCGCGGGCACCCGGTCGCCCGTTGGCCTCATCTCAGTCGCCCGCGGACTTG
>JAODKL010000403.1:0-11226 GCA_026780765.1 Petrocephalus schoutedeni
CGGGTTCTGGGCTAGGGCACGAGGACAAAATGGAGACCCCCGGATCACCCATGAAGGTGTCAACCAGGTCAATATCCGCCAAGTTTCGAGTCTGAGAATGAGTTAGGACACAAATGGGAAATACAGCAGGGTAGTCACATTCTAAATTGTCAGAGCTGTATCTTGGTTTTGACGCAACCTCAGGTAATGGAACTACCTTCCCTCCCGCGATGTCATTTCCCAAAATGAAAGTTACTCCCAAAACAGAAAGACGAGGTTGAATAGCCACTTTAACAAAACCCAAGAAATCTTCGGTTTTAAAATAAACTTGGCGAAGAGGCACTCTAACAGTTCCCAATTCAATACCCTGTACAAAAACATCATAACCAGAATAGGTCAAGTCGATAAAAGGTGTCAAGTATGAAGGACTGGGCAGCTCCAGTGTCACGCAAAATGGTTACGGGGCACTTTACATCAGAATCATCGTTTGCGAGGTGGATTTACAAAGCTTCCGGAAATTTTGCCGGTAATCTTCGGGTACTAATTCATAAGCCCTCAAGACAGTAGCCTTCACAACATCATAATCAGGGCTCTGTTCTAAGCCAAGAGCTGAACAAACCTCTTGAGCTTTCCCCACGAGTTTGCACTGAAGCAGAAGTAACCAAAGGAGCCTGTGCCAATTCAGAGTGGTCGCGATGCGCTCAAAGATGGGGAAATAGGCATCTACTTCGTTTTCTCCAAATATGGGCACGAGTCCAATATGGCGACACATCGAATCCGAGATTCTCCCTTTCAGGGGAGCGGGTTGCAACTGACGGAGACTGAGTGCAAGGACACGAAGTGTCATCCAGCAGGCTAGCACCGGCACGAACCATGGGAGCGGTGGAGCGAGCAGCTTCAAGGGGCGAGCTTACCTTACGGAGCTGAGGTATAGGCCTTTTGCATGGCAGCATCCCGCACTGTTTCCATCGCCAAAGCCCTTATCTGCAGGAGTTGTGCCTGGCAATCCTGCCTCTTAATCTCCAACTCGAGTTCCCTAAGATGAATTGTAAGGATGTCCTCCTTAGGCGAGCCGGGATCCCTGGGATCCATGCGTGACCGAGACACTGGGCCTCCTGCTTCCGCCGTCGCAGGCAACTGGGCAGGGCAAGGTGCAACACCCGAGAGATCACCAGGCTCCAGCAGGATTCCCTGCATGACCAACTCGTCCTGCAGGACAAGCTTAATCTCCCGCTTGGAGGCACCGCCAGGGACCACCACATGAAAGAATCCCGCAATGGCTACCAGGTCTGACTTCCTGCAGGTATCAAACAGCTCCTGTGTGGGGTTCAAAGTAAACTCAAGCAGGTCGAACGTAGCCATGCTAATCCCGATCATACAGACCTTCCCCACCATAGTTAATCTGCCAAGCAAAGCCAAAAAAGACACAGAGACTGAGTGACACAAACAACACAAAGGGACGATGCCAAAATTGAAGTTCAATAGTAAGATCCCAAACAATGGGATCCTGGACAAGCCCCCAATTTCTGTTACGAACCCCAGTCTAGGGTTGGGGCGGAACAGAATGGAAGGGAAAGGGGATAAGGGAAGCACAGGGTGTGGTGCACAAGGGAACAAGGGGTATATTTTTATATTTAATTTTTTCACGTAACAGACACAGAACAAACAAACCTGGTGCAAAAGTGATTATAGCCAAAATAAACAGAAAGCCCAACTACAGAACACAACCCAAATCTAACTTAAGAGAGAACGAGAAATCAAAGATCAAAAACAACAAGCACTACACCTCAATGCCTAACCAAACAGAATACACAAAATTGGCAATCACTCCCTACGCACATAACACACACATAGAACATACACAGAGCAAAGCGTCAGAACAGAGGGGCGCGCGAAGACGTAAACCAAAGACCAAAAACCGTCATACACTGATAATCAAACCGATAAGCAAACCAAAACAATCCAAAATAATGAGCAGAGCTCCCGAAGGTCCTGTCTGTCTGGCTTTTCACTTCCGCAGGACAGAAATGATGATAAGTCTTGCAGGGAGTCGTGGGCAGGGTCCGGACGGGTAGGCAGAGCAAGGGCCGAGCTTAGTAGACTTGGCCGGGGGCAGAGCCGAACAGACAGCGGCGTGTAACAGAGGATAGAGAACAGGTAAAATGCTTGTGGGACGCATGCCAGGTTTTGTACTTCTTTACTGGGTCATGTCTGGCTTGGTTTCTTCTGTGTTCTTTATTACTCAGAAGTGATGTTATGAGAGGGTTTTGGACAGATGCCGGCACTGGCCAGGATCACAAAACACAGGATTTCCATCTTTGCCCAAACTAATGACCGATGCTTCAAAAGCACCCACAATGTCTTTACAGCAGCACTTATTCTACTAGTAGGACTGATACTCTTTACTGATAACTTTTGGGCCAGCAGCACAAAATTCAGGTGCATCATGTAAATCGACAAGCAATACTACACATTTTTAATCCTAACTTTGCTGCTGATGAATGTTTTGGTAATAAACATACAATTGACAGAAATAGTGTGGTGTATAAAAGGAAAGTCACAGAGTAAAGTAGTGCTTTAAGAAGAAGAAAAAAAAACACTAAAGTTTGTTTCAGTGTCACCGAAGGGCCAAGCAAGAATACTAAAGGAGCAGACTCAGGTAGACGACAAGTTGTGCAGAATCATCAAAATGTTTCCATAAAGCAGTTATTCTGTTTAAAGAGTTTAACTTTTACAACAAAGATAAATGACATAACTGCTTCAAGTTATTTTAGGAAACAAAAACAAGGTGTTAAGATAAAATACTTAGCTAGTTTGAAAACTGGATATTTGTTTCATCTGCCCGAACTGGATGGTAGGCAGGTCCGTTTTAATGAACTGTAAATGAGTCAGATTTGATCCATAATGCAGCTTAATACCAGAATGTACATAATCCTAAATTGATATAATGGCTGAATGAATGCATACTTTTCCACCACAGCTGTGCTTTGACCTTGCTGTCCTCAATGGTAGGTATGGGCATGATGCTAATAGACACTAATGCAAAACAGCTGAATGAGTCTTTCAAATCAAGGAAACAAAGCAATCAAGAACTGAAATTCTTAGCCAAGCGTGGGCATGTGTGTGCAGACTCAAATTGAAAATCTCACACAGCCAAGCGACCAAAGTCAGTTACTTATTAAAATATCATATTATTGAATTATAAAATCTTAAAAATTTTGAATACTGTAAAAATGTGGAAGCAGTCTTTAATACCAAACACTACCCACCTGACCATGAGGCTGAAGCTGATTCATAATTTGGCAGTTCCTTATTCACAAAAACCATTCCACTTTAGACATAATGCATGTTCTGCTATACTGATGGCAATTTATCTTGTCAATGTCAGAATGGTATTAAGCTTTCAAACATACATCTTATACACTAACTGTTATAGGGCCAACAATTGTTCCAGGTCAGTGTAAAGAACTGATAAGTTATAAGAAAGAGGGTGCATCTGCCAAAGGGGGCAATACCAGGTACTAAATGTAAGGGTGTACTTACTTTTCCCCATAGAGAAAAGTGACATTTCTGTAAAATTCTGTTGAATAACTGATAGTTAAGAAAGTGCCTATAACATTAAACAAATACAAAAAATACAATTCATTAATTACAAGTAATATGTAAAGTAATTCCCACTGAAGTTTAAAAATCTTTTTACGCAGAATGCAACGTCATTCACAGCCTTTCAAACCAGGTGGCAAACGTAGCATTATCTAACCAACTGGCGTTAAACTTACACATCCCCATTGCTGATGCTCTCAGACTGATATGCTCTACTAGCAGATGTAGTTGTCATGTGCCCGGAGATAAAATCCACCAGTTCTGCAAATTTTGGCTTATGTAAAATGCAACATCCAGTTCACCGCATTCAATGATGTTAATGTAGCAGGAAAAATAATTGCATTGGTGGATGGACCCTTTTGTCAGTGGGACCGCAGCCAAGTAGTCTATCCGTTTATAATTTGCGTTATGAAAGTACAGTGTAACTGCTCAGATGCTACATTAGCAGGTCATGCAAGAAAACTGCACTCGGCATTTTAAGACCCCTGAAATATACCTTTAAATATACCTTTTGTCCTAAAATGGCTGTTTTTAAGGATGATTAAGGCCTTAATTTTCGTTAAATTAATTTAAGACTTTAAGGATCCACGGACAACCTGGAAATATTATGATCAATGTAGATTTTATTTCTCATTAAAAGGTATCTTACAGGCCCATGTGGTGCTGCAGTTGTTAGCACTGCTGCCCCAAACCTTGGGATCAGGGTTCAAGTCTCTACCATGGATTCATGTGTGGAGTTTGCATGTTCATTGGGCCCAGTGTCTCTCCCTGCAGTCCAAGAATATGCCAAGGTGTATTAGTTGCCAGATTGCCTGTAGGTCAGGGTCCTTTGTGATGGGTTAGCACGTCATCGTGGGTTATTCCATGGCTTGTGCCCATAGCTTTCAGGATGGGCTCCAAACCCCCTGTGACCCTGAATGGGACAAGTGATTACAGATACCACTTGTCCCAGATACCAGTCAATACCAATATGGTGTGTATCCCTAAGCCTAACATTAATGAGCTACATGGAGCTAGTAAAAAGACTTCTGTGCTACAAAGCACACAAGTTTCCTATGGAAGCAAAGCCATCATACTCACCGTGTACCTTCTTCTGATGGCTACTTCCAGCAGGATAATGTACCATGTCATAAAGTTTGAATCATCTCAGACTGGTTTCTTGAACATGACAATGAGTTCACTGTACTCAAATGGCCTCCACAGTCACCAGATTATACATGAATATATTTTATATATTTTAATATATAAACATATTTTCATGCATGCTAACATTTATGTATGGATCATTGAAAACATGATACACTGCTGGTAACCAAACTACATATGACGAACAGTGTTCCTTCTTCCAAGAACCTTTTCCCCCAAGTCAGTATCATCCTTGGCATGCTCAGTTTAATTCCTGAAGAGATTGCTGTCGTTGCATAATTTCCCACTTCTAAATCCAGTTAAAGCCATTTTAACAAGGGGGAGAAGCAACCCAAACAACACAATGCCAAAGTGGATCAAAGTGGAGTAATTAAGTTACCTTAATCCATTCCAGCCAAGTTAATTCCACCATTACTTTTAATGAAATCAAAACGTACATGCTCACATTTGTACCATGATATAAGGCAAGGCAAGTTTATTTATATAGCACAACTCATACACAAAGGCAATTCAAAGTGCTTTACATAAAATATAATACCACTAACAGTTGTCCGTGGTATCCTAACAAAGTGGAAGCAATTGGGAACAACAGCAACTCAGCCATGAAGTGGGAGGCCGCGTAAAATCACAGAGCGGGGACAGCACGTGCTAAGGTGCACCGTGTGCAGAAGTCGGCAACTTTCTGCAGTCAATAGCTAGACCTCCAAACTTCGTGTGGCATTCAGATAAGCTCAAGAATAGGGCGTAGAGAGTAGGGGTGTAAATCACAGATTTCCTCAAGATACGATACAGTATCGATTCCTTAAGCCAACGATTCGATTTTTTTCGATACCTCAGAAATTCCCGCGATACGATACAGTTCGATACTGGGGTTAGTAGTCGAAATAGTGAATTTTAACACAATCCTTTACATTTCAATGAATTAAGAAAGGCAAATATAATTAGCATTTTATCATTTTATTGGGAACTATAGACAAAAATCTAGTCCACATTACAAAAGTATAATAAAGTATGTCCCATTAAACAAGCAAAATAAAGTGCAATAAGGGAAAAATTATTGGATGGATGTAGATTAATATGGTGACCAATTTTTATTTTGACTCAAGTCTTCTCCAGACAAATACAAAAGTGTAACAAAACTTATGTTCATAAGTAAAATAAAGTACAATAAAGTCACATAAAAAACATTGCAGGGATAAATGTAGATATATGAGGAAAAAAATGAGGAAGATTAACATGACTGACTTCTATTGTGAAACAAGTATGTCAGTAGTCTTCTTTGAGAGGTTTTTTCTAAGAAAAATTAAATGGTTAACATCTTCAGGAGAACACACACTCTGAAGGTACGCTACCTAGCACAGGTAAGTCTTAGCCGGGTCTACCAAGAGACAGAACTCTGTCTCACTTTGACGCTGTCATCTTTGAAAAACTTTTCCGTGATCTTAACCTTTTCTAGTTCTTGTTTTAGTCACCGGTTATCATCCAACAAAAGGTTAATTTCAGTTCTAATCTGACATAAACCACACTCAAACACATTCAGGCTACTGTGCCACCTCGAAGGGGTGTACTCCAGTCAGGACTGGTTTCCAGCATTTCCTGGCTGTTCTGTTTAGGAACAAACACGAGTAGCGAATGTCATGCATTCAGCATAACTCACACGCAGAAAGCGAATTCTAGTGGTAGAGGCAGACGTTTAGGAATTAGAGGTTTACGTCTGCAAGACGCACACTAAATGTCACCCCTGGAGAAATTGGTTCAAGACGCTAACGTGGCTAACAACATTAGCGTGATATGACAAGAGCTGATCCACTAAAACTGAAATCAAGTTTATCATATTGAAACGGGGCTGCATGATGCACTGTAAGAAAAGTCCGTAAGAATAGGGTCCAGTGTACCATGTTAATATTAAGGAATTCTCCATGTACATTTTTCACAGGTGTTTTACCCTTTAATTTGAATTTCGCGTTGCATTATGGGAGCCCGCTGAATTTAACACAAAAAAAAAATCTGTAAAAGTAAACTGGCAATGTACTGGCAATTTTGGTGTGGCACCTGCAGACGTGCTACAGACTGCCACCTACAGCGTAAAAGTGCAAATCATGTGTACGTCTTAGTGGATCATGAAAACAATGGAACAGGCGAAAAAATAAAAACGCGTGGATCGATATTTATGTGGTCACATCGATGCATCGGATCGTTTGCCAATTAATTCATACATCGATACAGATTGATGTATCGTTACATCCCTAGTAAAGAGCTTCATGGAATAGGTTTCCATGGCCAAGCAGCTGCATTCAAGCCTCACTTCATCACCAACAGCAAAGCAAAGCGTCAGATGCAGGGGTGTAAAGCACACTGCCACTGGACTCCAGAGAAGTGGAGATGTGTCCTCTAGAGTCAAATCACACTCCTCTGTCTGGCAATCTGGAGAACGTTACTTCAACGGTAACAGTGAAAGGAAATCTTAATACTTCAGCATACAAAGTCATGCTACTCTTGCGGCTCTAGGCCATGAGTCCTAAAACACAAGCAGGGAGACAAGACGCCAGGTTAAAACAGCAGTACACCTCCCTGCACCTTAATGTCCATTACAGATATATACAAAATCAAAAGGAAAAAAAAAAAAACACTCCAACAAAAAGATAGAAAAATAACCAAACAAGCAAAACAAATATAAACAATAAGTATAACCCAAGAGAAACTAAATTATCAAATAAAATTACTCCACCCAGAAAGCAATTCAACTCAAACCAAATCAAAATAGGGAAAAAAACTTCAGGCAGCTTGTTGGCTGCACAAAGACTGGGCAAGGCATGATCAATATATGGGTACCGCTGATCTGCGCAGGCTACCTCTCCTGTACTGATGCCGACAGCGGCAAACCACCCGGCGAACATGGAATACGTCGTAGCATCAATAGCATGTAGATGACCAGAAAGACAAGACAAAACCGCAGCGATGTCCACTTCTACCGGTGAACCTGTAACATTCTATAGTGGTTAAATGTCAATGTACTGTATATAAATCCCAACAATATACCATTTACCTACTGCCGACATAGATGACTGAGGCTGCCTTCACCATTCTTCCAACTACAAATAAAAGTGCTGCTTAGTGTTGGTAAGTTTTGTAATTGCAGCACGATCTTTATTACACAAAGCTTACCTGCAACATAATGCAGCTTCCCACTAACGTGCATTACACTTACTTGCTGAATCCCCTGTGTACACAACTTTGAATCAGGGACAATAGAGTGCACACTGAACAACATTGTGCACTCACTCCACTGCCGCTGCCACCACAGCCGGCACCCAGAACAGCTTGAGCGCCATTCTTACCCAGCTGGCCACTTTATATAAAACTAATGCCGCCCAGGACTAAGGTAAGCCAATAGAATGCATGCCGATCCAAAACTTCCCACTTCGCTACACCAGCAATTGGACGGTTCCTGGTTCAAATCCTGTGAATGCGAGGAACAATTCTATTCTGAGCAAGGCCCTTAACCTGCAATTGCCTTGTTCTGGGTATGTCATCGATCTACATCCAACCCTGCAAGCAGGTCCTCCAAATTCAGGGATAATTGGGATAACATCATGGACAGACTGATATTCTGCAAAAAGTACAGGGATTGGACAGCTGAGGACTGGGGTTAAGTCATTTACTCTGATGAAGCCACTTTCCAATTGTTTGGGGCATCTGGAAAAATTATTGTCTGGAGAAGTAAAGGTGAGCGCTACTATAAGTCCTATGTCATGCCAGTTAACAGTTAAGCATCCTGAGGACATTCATGTGTGGGGTTGCTTCTCACCCAAGGGAATGGGCTCATGCACAATTTTGCCTGAGAACACAGCCATAAATAAAGAATGGTATCGAACCATCCTCCGCGAGCAACTTCTCCCAACAACACAAGAACCCATAAATTCTGACAAACTAAAGGGATTGATTATGCAAGAATGAGTTGCCATCGGTTAGTATTTGGCCCAGAAGTTGACTGACACTATGCCAGGGCAAATTGCAGAGGTCTTGAAAACGAAGGGCCAAGACTGCAAATACTGACTCTTCGCATAAACTTATTGTAATTGTCAATAAAGGCCCTTGAAACATTTGAAATCCTTGTAATTATACTTCATTTCATCATAGAAACATCTAACAAAAAGATCTAAAAACACTGAAGCAGCATACTTTGTGAAAGCCAATATTTGTGTCATTCTCAAAACTTTCCTCTGCCTGCCCAGTACAACATTACCTTGTTGCACTTGATCCTGTAAGCCCTGAGCCTGGCTTACAGATTCAAAGCTGCAGTCACTTGCAGCCATCTGCTCCAGGGCATTTAGCACCATTTCATATTGGGTCAGAACAGCACAGTCCACCTGAGGGGAACTTAAAGGCCTGATTGACAGGACTGGCCCATCCCAGCAGCTGCAGCAACAGATTTAAATATATACTTATATACTCTTCAATTTAATCATATGGTTAGGAAGATTTTTCAATTAACACCACCTCAGTAACCAGAATGTTTATTATTTATATACACAAATGCAAATCAAGAGTTTTTTTACACAGTGGAAGGGAATTGAAGAATGAAACCACAAAGTTCCCTTAGGTTATGCATTTCGTAATCTTCCACAAGAGAAATTCACATCCACATATTGCAGGGTTTCAGATAAAACTTCCTTGTCAACATGCTAAGCATTCACCTGAGCAACCAACGCTAAAGCAAATTTGATCTTTTCCAGTGTTAGAGTTAAATCCTAAATGTCAAATTAGACGATAACGGTTAATAGAATCCTGAGTTTTGGGATGCGTTGTCGGTGTGCTGTCATGTGGAAGTACAGGCAAATTTTGGTATAAATAAATTCAGCACAAATAGCTTAGAAATTGAATTACTTTGGATCGTTATGCGTTCAGTGATACAGCGATAAGAACAAAACATGTGAACTGATTTTGGACTTGTATTCATTGTGAAGGACTAAAATCTTTTCCCAATAAAGCAGCGAGACCTATGAAACACTAAAAACACTATTGAGGTGCCAATTTTCTAACACATTATACATAACACGTACTGAATGCCTTTAGCTTCAGTAGAAATACGACATAGCTTGGAGATCAACATGGAATAAACATGTAGAGAGGCATTTAATTCATAGTCTTTGTAAAATTAAGATCTTAATTAGCCTACTACTCTTATGCTTTATGGTCTTCCCAGTATCACTGTCGACAGAAACTGAGACGTCAGCTAGATGAAATGGTAATTTACGTTATCTAGTTTTAACAGGGTAGTAACTCCTGTGGCATTTCCACGAGCAAAAATCACACCACTTATTCAACAGGTGCAAACATTTACGTTAATAAGTGTTCCGCCGATTTCATGAACTTTTACCGAAATACTAGAAGATAAACGTGTGGTATTTCACAATGAAGAGGAAAAAAAATTCTGCAGTAATCGGTGTCCTCACTGATCCAAGTTCAAATTAGTAAGGCAGAGAAATAAACAGAAACAAAATTTAAGTCGCACAAGGAGTAAGCGCATCATCGGCATTATGCCCAGGAGTGTAGTGATGTGCGAATCATGAATGCTTGTCTTTTTGAACGGATCTTTAAAGTGAACTGAACCGACCGATTAACTGGCCAAAAAGAACTTCAATCGCTGTATACGCATGCGCACAATGCGTGCTAAGTGGTAATGTCCGCGTCGGTCCATGTAAGCAATTCAGGAGGCAGTGGGTGCGTTTGACTTCATGCAGCCGCTTACAGCGCTAGCTTAAAGTGATGCAGTCTGGTCTTTTTTTCAGTTTTTGGCCAATCAGAAATTACCAAAATGCATCGCTTTAAGATAGCGCTGTAAGCGGCTGCATGAAGTCGAACGCACCCAGTTAATCACTAAACAGCATGAGAAACACAGACATGATGACATCCAGCCAATAGCTGTCATGCTTAAGTTCACGAAGCACCTCCCACTGACTCTACAGTTTCACGGACCTGAGATCAGTAACTAAAATGACCACCACAACGTGAGCGCTCCCACTGACCTGTAGTGGTACTGCAGTTCAGGGGTGGCTTTCCCAAAACAACGAACGAACTGTGAATAACGAACAAGATAACGTAGTTCGTAGGAAAATAACGAGCCTTTCCCAAAACCCTTCGTTATTTCAGAAATAACGAACGAATTCTAAGTAGTACGTTGTTGGCTCCTCCCCCGCGTAAGAAAAGCGTGGACTGTCGATAACAGGGACATCGATCCCACGCATTTCAATGGTGAAATGTGCTATGTTGTTGTAACATCTGGTATAGCAAATATAAGAATATTAACAAATAATTATAAAATCAATAAAAACACACCAAATCAACCCAAAAGACAAAAATAAGTTAACCTATTAATTGAAAATATGAAAATCTCAAAATGGGATGCTGCTTCCTTGTAAAAAAAGAGCAAAGGGGAAAGGAAGTAACATTTCTCAAAAGAAGCCTTAACACGACTTATTGAGGAGGTGGCCAAAA
>JAODKL010000404.1:0-11193 GCA_026780765.1 Petrocephalus schoutedeni
CAGGGGAATCCTGAAAAATATTAAATGGATATTTGGCAGGGACCGGAGAGACCACGGCAAGAAAACAATTCATGATACAGGTGTCAGGGAATGAGAAAAAACATTGCTTTAGTTCATGAACAGAAAAGGGAAAGCAACACGTGTTTAACCAGAAAAATAGAAAACGAACAGAAACAGTCTCCTGGGACAGTGGCCACTCCCCCCCCCACCCCAGCACATGCAAGCTCAGAAGCAAGTTGAAGCTAAACTAAATATGTAATGTAATTTTTTGCTTCCCTCCTTGTGTTGCAAAACAGCAGCTGACCTTCTCTCAAAACACTTGTATGTTGTATGTTGCATTTCAAGCTGACCGCTTTTTTACGAGATGCTGCTTGGGTGCTCAACATCACCCGGGTTTACCGTTTTCCAATACAACTAGCAAGGTTAGCCATTAGCAATATCACTTCTAGTCAGGTTCACTGTTAGCCATTGTTAGCAATATTAGTTGATAATGCATTATGCGGTAATTTTGCGCATAGAAACACTGTAGCAACATGTCCACAGATAGAGGTTGGACACTATACTGTGTGTAAGACTGATTTAATGAGACACAAATAAGACAGAAGTGGAGCTGAACAGTTGATAACTACAGCTTTTTACTGTTGATGCATGGAGCGGCCATCTTGAATTATGAGGTCGGGTTGTAGAGGTTCTTCTGATTATTCCAGTCAAAAGTCAGACTCCAGGGAATCTTACAGTTGTAATTTCTCACAAGGAGCTCCGAATTTCGTCCCAGTTCAAATGGAACGTAACATAGGCAGTCTCATAAAGCAACATTAAGAGTTAATAAACTAAGCATCATGTGACTCTTGGACTAAAGGCAGCACTGGTACCATGGCAACCCTGTGACCCAAGTCTACCCCATCAACACTGTTTGTATATATTGTACAGTATATCTATTAGCTATTAGTTATTACTATTAGTTTTTTCGTATGATGAGTCTTACAAAAAATCAAGAAGAAACTGGTGCCCAAATATTAGCCTATATTGTGGTACCTACTATGGAAATATACCTTTTTTCATGACTATCAAAATCTGAATGAAGTTCATTGGCCATGCAAATGCACACTTGCAAGAACTGTGTCTCAGAATGGTGCTTATAGTGATGTATAACAACCAGAGAGCAGAGTACCGGTAATAGTACAATGGAACTGTGGAACTGCAGCATGAGAGAGGGAGGCTGAGCTGCTTCTGTGGCCACAGGAAATGCATCCTCTGCTGTGCTCCCGGAGTAACGTGCTCAGTACTGGTCTCCCACTTGGGAGATTGTTGCTCCAAGGAATGTGAAGGACTGGACAGCATTAGCCGCTGAGCTGTGGGTGGTAATGGAATGCTTTGGGGGCTGAATTTTGCTCAATAGAGCTCCAGATCGCTATGACTGCACCAGGACACCGCCACCCGTTTGTATGCGCATTCATTCGCGTGATGTGTAAGTCCAATTACATCACCTGAGCTTAATGTCTGGGTCAATGGAAATGCAGCCACTTGTGTAAGGAGTGCAGAGCAGAGGGGAGGAGAGATCGCACAAACCTGGGCAGCTTTGGTGCCGAGTGTCAGAGTGTCCAACACGTTTTTCCCAGCTTCACATTCTGTGCAATCTCAAGAATGCATGCAGTGTTACGATGCTTATATTTAATATAAGATGCTTATCTTTTAGTGATACTGCATTGGAAGGTTAATTCATTGAAGGTCTTGCCCTCTTACACACCTTTGTGCATTCTGGCTGTTCATATAGAGATCCTTTGGCATACAAACTGCACCATCTGGGATGGTCAAAATGGCGAACTCCTTCTCTACCGAAAACCCATGGAAAATGTGGTTTACGCAATCCCCAGTGTTACGGATCTATTCCCTGGCACTGGTGCTGATTTGGCAGACACTTGTAAAAACACATTTCTGGGGTGTGCGTGGGCATGTGCTCTAGAACAGATTGTCTTTGAGTAATTACATATTGGTATGACTATGAATGTTAATGGCCGCAATTCTTAGGGGAAAATTACAGATAAGAAACACAAAATGTATTCTTGTATACATACATGCATATGTATGCAGGTAGCAGGTAGGGTAGTGGTTAGGGGCAAGAACCCATAACCAGGAGTCTTGGTAACTTAAGCCAACAAAAATATCGTTATCTTAAATCTCTCCATAAAATGTGTCAGTGTGGAGGGAAATACCACCTAAACAATTAAAATGCAAACACATCACATCCCTCTAATTTCCATACCCGCTTATCGGGGTCACAGAGATACTGAAGCATATGCTAGAAAACGCAGGGCAGGATCCAATGCACACACACGCACACACACGTTTGTATCTTAGTGAGGACCGTCCATTCATTTGTAGGGGAAAAAACCATAGTCTCAATCATGACACCCTAAACCCCCACCCAGCTCTAGTATTCATAAGTAACCAAACAAAATTAGACGTTCGGGATTTTTACTCTTTTGTCTGTATTCACAGACTTTTGCAAAATCAAATCTGAAGAAGTTAGGACTGAAAAAAAAAGACCCCAGTAGTCACGTCTTTTGAGGATTTTGTGTGGTCAAGTGTAGCAAAACGCTGTACACACACTATGGGCACCAATTAACCTAAACTTGTTTTTGGACTGCAAACTCGCACAAGAGAACATGCAATCTCAAAAATATGAGGGGAGGGGGTATTGTGTTACTTCAAGATATATATTGCACGATAATGTACAAAATAAACCACAATTTAAAGAAATTAGCCAGAGAACTTGATTAGGCTCAACACACTATTTTTGTTTCCACTTAGTTTGGTCGTGCAAGTTCAAATGACATTGGACACTCCTCCTGGTTGTTTAAGCATGGTCTGCACTACAAAGATCGAGACACAAAGCAAATCCTTTACTTGCAGCAAATAAGAACAAAAACGAAATACTTGTACTTTAATCGTAAATTCTTAGTTTACTCTAAAAGTCTGTCGCCGTAGTATTGCTTTGTTTCATTTAAGAAAAGTGGTTTAAGTATTATCCGCTATTATCAGAGGTGGGGTTGTCGCGACTGCAAACTATAAATGTTATTGTTCGGCCGCTTAATGGTTAAACGAACGCCTCGCCCCACGTCGGCGTTGCGTGTGACGTCAGTGGCAGTTTCGGAGGGACGTGCGCTGTGCCGTTACGCAGTGACGTCACCGAACGCCCGGAGCGACGCAGCACGCAGCAACGGAGCTCACCGGCGGCAGACGATTCAGCCTCCGTGCAGAAGGACGTTTTAAACCGCGCCTCACGTACAATCAGCGTCCGCATCTACTCGGCTCATTTAGCGGGTAAGGCGGGCGTCTTTTTACCGGCCTTATTTTCCCGTTGGGGGTGGGAGTATAAACGGGACGGAGCGGACAGAGGGATTGAATGGCGGACACGGGGGAGCGGTGGGTGCGAACGCTGGATGCCGGAGCTAACCGCCTCAGCTAGCCGGAGGGGTGGGGGGCAGACGGCCAATATGAAAGTGCGACAGCCGCCCAGCTCACAGCGACGGCGCGGAGACGCTGGCTGGCGGTGCTTTGCTGCGTGCGATCGGGGCGGCGTCTGAGGCGCTGATGCCGCGATGGTAGCGGAATGGGCTTCGGGCAGATAGCCCCAGACACCCCTCCCTTTTTCGGGGAGCCCTTCCCTCTGCGGGGGAAGCCGGCGCCGTGCGGCCGAGGCGAGAATGGGGCTGCTCGGCTCCGCCTCCATGACTTTTTACAGTATTTCTCATCATTTATTAATTATAATTATATTTTATTCCCTCTGCCCATCCCTCTGATAGTTTTCTTTTTTTTATCGCTGCAGACCTTTCCGGCCGCGCCGATGCTGCCGACCGGCCGGCGGTGCCTCGGCCGGGCCTGGGGTGTGACGGTCAGCCCGCCGGGGCCACCGCACAATGCGCGTCTCAGTGAGGGGGCTGCGTCTCAGCCCTCGGTGCTTTTTTTTTGTTAGCTGGTCAGCGCGCTCCCGAGCCCCGCTGTATCCGGGCGGAGGCCGGCTTCTGCGGGATCTCCGGGTGGCTCGGCAAAGGGAGCTGTCAGCGTTCGCTGCGTCGGGGGGAAGGGGAGATGTCCGCTACCGTACGTGGTTTTACGGCGGAGCGCGGCGCACGGGTCGCACGGGGCCGGGGGGCTGCGTCACTTCCGGTGTGGGTGACACAGCTGTCATTGCGGTGGCGTTTCCGCCTGCCCGGTTAATTCTGGTTAAGGGCTAATCCCGCTCCTATACTCTGTGAGCGATCACTTCTCTGGCTTATTAACCGCCTGCTTCCGCGGACTTTGTTGTGGTATGCTTACGTGACATTCATCGACTGTCGTTTTTTACTCGGTTTCAGCAGCAGGTATACGCTGGGTGCCACTAATATTTCTGTTTGCCTTTACAGGTGTGCTGGATTCTCCGTGCTGTACCCAAGGCCTGAAGTCCCGTACAACACCACAGGCCTAACCTGCGTCCCTCACCCTTTGTTGCAGCTGACACAGGATGGCTGTGAATGTCTATTCCACCTCGGTCACCAGTGACAACTTGAGTCGCCATGACATGCTGGCGTGGATCAATGAGTCCTTACAGCTGAACCTCACCAAGATCGAGCTGCTGTGTTCAGGTGGGGAGTCACTTTCTCTTAAATTAGGCCATTCTGTGTAACCCCAGCAGTCAGCATACATATAAATTTGACTCATGTACTGCAGTGTTTCGCAACCCAGTCCTCCGGGAACCCTGGACACCACGTTTTTCCTCCCTCCCAGCTCCCAGTCAATCAGGAACACCGAATACCTGGTACAGGAGCCCCTGGGAGCTGAAAGGGAGCAGAAACGTGGACTGTCCGGGGTTCCCCGAGGACTGGGTTGGGAAACACTGGTGTACTGGACAGTTTATACCTGCTAGTCAGGTGTGTGGCTTGGCAAATTAGACCACTCTGCCCGTGTTCAGGTCCCAGCCTTAAATCCAAGGATTGGCAGTGTCATTTTACTATTGGGGCCCAGAGTAAAGGCCACAACTCCAAATTGCTTCAGGGAATCCGCTTTAATTGTACACCATTTTGGATAGCAGAGCCTGGTATATAAATAAAGACTATTCGACAATGGTCCTGCTTTGCACCAAAGAGCTTGCTAACGTTTGGGGATGTCCATGTCTGTTTTTTATTTTGTTTTAGGTGCGGCCTACTGCCAGTTTATGGACATGCTGTTTCCCGGCTGTGTGCCTTTGAAAAAAGTCAAATTTCAGGCAAAACTGGAACACGAGTTTATCCATAATTTTAAAATATTGCAAGCTGGATTCAAGAAGATGGGAGTGGATAAGGTCAGTGACCGTCGACTTCTGTCACCTCCACGCGCAGACGGTGGCTTTTTGTGAATTCCTCATTGCATATGTTTTTATTCGGTAGGAAGATCTTTTCCCAGCTCTGAAATTACCTGGCTATTGCTGGTGGACTTGTGATCCTTATCTTTTTATGAAGCGGGTGTTATCTGTGTGGAACAGTGGGTGCGTTCGACATGGGCTGTCTGCAGCTGACGTGACGTAGCACGAGATCAGCACACGGCTGCAGGGGTGGAGAATAAACTGACTGGCGTCAAGTCGGACAACTGTCACTGCTCGTAGTGCGTGAGATCTGACTGCAGTGGTCGGGCTCGCTGCGTCGTTTTTTGTGGCAGACATTGTGGAAATTCCAGTGCTCTTGCATGGAGAATACGGTGAACAGCGAATGCTATTTACATTTTTCTAAAATATGCTTCATATTATATTTATCTAAACGGTCCCCAAACACTACAATACACTGAGATGAAAATATATTTATTTCTAGGATTCAGAGTTTTTGTCACATGTACAGAGTACAGTGCAATTCTTACTTAAATGCCTTCTTCACAGACTAGACAATTAGTTGAATAATGCAGTGCAACATTAGTTACTAACAATAAAGTAAGAACTAACAATAACTATCGTGCACTATTAAAGTTGGCATTTCTTTTATTTATTATTTTTGTTTATTTGAACTTTAATTTACCAGGTAAATTAAATGAAAACCAGTCCCTGCTGCTTCGCAATTCTTTTCGGGAGAAATAGCAGATAACGCATCGGAACTTCTTGGGATACAAATGTCAAGTGCGTCACTAAAATCTTCAACCAATAAATACACAGTTGCGTCGTCACGGGGGCGGTTCCCAGGTTGTGCAGCCCGGGCGAGAGGCGCTGCACGATCGGTCTGAAGTGGTCTTACTCTCGTGGGAGTTTTGTACCATGTGACATGGTGATGTTTTGCATGCACTAACCATCATGCATTGCGTCAAGACCAGAATGCATCGCTTTAAGCCAGCACTGTAAGCAGCTGCAGCAAGTCGAACGCACCCACTCATTATCAGAGGGGTGTGGCATATTTGAAAGTTGCTGGGGGTTTGTTCTTAGGGGTGTTTTCTTCAGTTTTTAAGGGTATATGACTAAAGCCACAACAAGTGGAGCAGCCTTTTAATCGCATTTACTGCTGACTCCATCATTTTTCTAACAGTCCCTCCACATCTGAGGTTTACTTGACTTTACAGACAGAAATCAGCCTCTTGCAGTGTTATAATTTGGTTTCTTTGACATGCCAGTCTGGATCTGCCTGGATACTCCTTTTTTTTTATTCCTTTTTTTAAAGAGGTAGGTCACGTAACAAACTGCAACCGGTTATCATTCCTCCCCATCCTTCCCCAGATTATCCCCGTTGACAAACTGGTGAAAGGGAAATTCCAGGATAACTTTGAGTTTGTTCAGTGGTTCAAGAAGTTCTTCGACGCCAACTATGACGGGAAGGAGTACGACCCGGTAGAAGCCCGCCAGGGCCAGGAGACTGTGCCCATGCCCAACTCCGCAGTGCCCGCCCTGAACAAGCCGAAGAAGGTCCTCAACACCGGTTAGTGTGCTGCCCTGCCCGGCTTGGCGCCGCCCTGCCACTTCTCGCACGGGGGCATGCCTGTTCAGGCATGCAGCTTCGACAGAGAGCCAAGCTGGATGGGGTCAATGTTTAAAGAGGACTTGGATTCGGCACTGGTTCTTAAAGTGAACCTGTGTCTCAAACCGGTCGGCTTGTTTTCGGAGTTGTCTGGTGGACAAAGGTCACTGTTATTGCGGCTAATCCTGCTAAAAATGTTTCGGTTTTCCTGCTCTACGTTACCGATTTAGCCAATGCTTTTGTCCAAAGTGACGTGCAAGTTGGGCGCGTAGCATATTGCAGATATCACGGACTGTTGGGGAGGCTGCTAGTTGTTAGTGCAGCTGAGCTTCCAGTGAATGCCCGGGTACGAGTGTAAGCAACACAGGAGCAAGAGCCACACAGCAAGCCGAGAGCCCGCTAAGACTATTGGAGGATCAGAAGGGCAACATAAGAGCATAGTAAAGATGGATCATGGGAGTAGAAGAGCCCTAGTTGTCACGTATATGCTTTTTATGTAACCCGATTCGCTGAGTAAACTAAACTTTGAGCCAATGACAGCCGGCTCCCAGCTGGCATTCTGAGCCATTTCCAAAGGCTGAGTAATGGACTTGCTGCTGCCTCTTAATGTATTGCAGAGGTTCGACTCTCTCCTAGAAAGGTGCCCAGGCCCGCTGCAGTGATCGGTACAGTCAGTCCTTAGCTCATCACTGGGGTGTTTCCTCTGCACTGGGCTCACTTGGTTTCTCGTTTTTACCCACGGTGTTTGGCCTCTCACAGGTCATTTTTATGTTTTTTGAAGAGACACGTCGGGCACTGGTTGTTCCCAGAGGAGCTTTGTCTGTAGGGGCTTAGCACACTTTCCCTTGTGCTGGTGTTCAGATCTGCACAGGGACAGTGGCCATGTTGAAATGAGTGCTAGTGCCCCCTGCTGTTCATGCCTGACACCGCTAGTTCAGTGTTTCTCAAACAAGTCCTTGAAGATACCCCCCCCCCCCCCAAAAGCCTAAATGTGGAGTCTGGCAGGAAGCAAAAGTGTGGACTTGTCCAGGGGTCCTAGAGGACCTGGTTGAGAAACACTGGTAAACATTGCACCCTGTAAGGAATGCATCCTTGGATCACGGTCCCACTGGGCCTCGGGAGTTTAATGAGCGATGAATCTGGTGGAAGCCAGGACCCCCTGTGCCAGGTGCCCCTCCCCCACTTCATTCTGCTGTCCTGGCCAATGTTGTCTCACTTGCCCTGTGTCCCCCCCCCCCACCCGACCCTACTGGCTGCTGTCCAGCTCCCCAGCGATCGGCGGCTGTTCCCAAGACCACTCCGAAGATGGCCCCCAGCTCAGCACGGAGGCCGGGGATGGGAGGCGGCGACGACGAAAGGGCCGAGCTCGTCCAGGAGGTGCGGGATGCCCTCGGACTTCCCCTTTAATGCCACTCTAATGTCGGAAGGTGTCAGACGATCGGCCATGTCCCTTTAACGAGAGATTCTGTCCTCCAGGTAAATATTCTGAAGTCCACCATTCAGGACATGGAGAAGGAGAGAGATTTTTACTTCGGCAAGCTAAGGAATATTGAGCTGATATGCCAGGAGAAGGAGGGCGAGTGTGACCCAACCCTACAGAGGATCGTGGACATTCTTTATGCCACAGATGTAAGTATAGCGGCAGATAGACACTCTACTCTACATGGTTCTGTTTCATCCTGATACTGTTAATGTTCTTCTTAAACATCTGTGTGGAGGTCATCTTCAGTGCTGACTTTGGGGTTTATTGCATGGGTAAGAGAAGATCCCCATGGGGGAAATGTCTCTGTTCAGTAGCTAGGGCTAGGCGGCATATCGAATGTTTGTGGTATATCGAAATATTTTTGAAGACACTATATCTGTATACTTTTAGCATGTATTAAATTTAGAGCTCTATTAGATTTTGGATAGTATTTCTTCCTGGTTGTAAGCAATCTCATGGGGGATTTGATTGGAGGGGAAAGGTGGGGAATCGAACTAATCTTCCTAAAAGTACAGAGATATCGCCCAGCCCTACCAATAGTACAGAAAATAAACATATAGACAAATAAACATAGAAATGATGTTAAAGGGAATGATGGCTGGGGACCAGGCTGTTATTTTGAAGGCGACGCAAGTTCGTTTCCTGTGACGCCTCATTTGAGCCGCCCTGTTCCCTCAGGAGGGCTTCGTCATACCGGATGCAGAGTCGGAGGACCAAGAGGAGTTCTAACGACCTCGCATCTTGTCGTCGTCTGTACCCCGCCCCGCCAAAACACACCCAAACCCCCCACCAGATCATGTGAAGTATTTGGTTCTGAATGAACTTTAATTATTTTGGATGCATCTGGCTGCAAAAAAAGTACCTCTTCTGGGGACCAGTCATGCTGTGCTCTGATTGGTTGGGAGGGGGTCAGGTGCACCATGCTGTTTCTGCTGAGTTGCCATAGCGACCCATCAGAGGTGTTCAGCTTCCCCCTGGTCTCCTCTCCCCTCGGAAGCAGAGTGAGATTATTGGCACCTGTACATTTTTCTTTGTTTTTTTTTTATTTTTAATGTCACCTTTTCACTTTTTTTTGTATTGGAAGAAAAACCAATTTGTTGTGGATTTATAAATACCCCCAATGTCATGTGTTTTTAAAGATTAAAAATTGTAATTGTTAACTGCTTATGGTCATTTTTACTATTGGAATTTAGTATTTGACTGTTTATAGACATACTGTGGAGACATGCTGTTCAGAATAGGCCTCTTCCTCAGTTTACCACGTTTCTCCTCTTCCTCGTCAGGGCTGTGCATTGCTTGGGGCTAATCAGTCCTTTGAAATATTTTTATTTTGTTTTCCAGGAAAAATAGGACGTTAATTGCATTTGAAAGGCATTTTTTACTATTTCGTCTAACATTCATTCTAAATAGACAGGATTTAATACCTTTTGCTTGAATCTTTGGTCAGATCCACTCTTTGGTTGTCTGAATTTGTGTACACAGAATGCCTTTGTTTCTGATGTCTTAAATGTGTGACCCTAGTGAGCCTTACCCCTTGACGTCTGGGGGTTTGAGCAGTCCCGTCCTTGGGGCAGCCTCGTCTGGTATGCACAAGTGGAGTCCATTCTGGTGGCTTTTAAGTCGTTCCTGGTGTATTAGACACATTTAAGCGCCATTCCCTGTTCGGGAGTTCTTAGGAGCTTATTTTCTGTTGGGCTGTGGACAGTTTTAAAACAGCAGATCTCTTTCCAGCAGCAAATTAAAGTTCCTTTTAGTTGGGGGGGGGGTAATTTTCATTCCAGGGATCAGATTATTTTATGTAAATTCATTGGCGTTTTTAATCAAGCCTAGTCCATGTAAAATTCCTTAATATGTAAAATGTGGCTGGTCTGGTTTGTTCTTTGGCAGTGTGTTTAAATTAGTGTTGTGACTGAGCAAATCTCGCTGCTCTGAAATAAAGATGGCTGGAGAGCTAGGCGTGAGACAAACCATTCCTCTATCTTACAGTTTTCACCAGTTCTTCTGACCCATGCAAGTCCTGTCATCAGCCCGGTAGGCCCAAGACGGTTACGAAGACTAATTTTTGAAAATCCCAGGCACAGACACTGGTGTTGATTTATAAAGACAATAGCAATGTTATATTTCTCCTTTAAGCCTATGCCTGATTTTGTGTGTGTGTGTGTGTTTTTTTTTTTTTTTTGGCAGAATGATAAATATTCTTGGAATGCTTCCCCCCGTCAAACAAAGCATGCAGGGAAGAGTCCCTAATCTTGTCTTAAGTGTTCTACTGCTATGATGCTTTTCGTTGGGTGTGTTTTTTTTTTTTTTATGAGGTTTATGCTACATGGGGTACCCCCCCTTCCTGATTGGTAACGTTTTATTGTATTTATTACCAACCCCCCTGACCCAACTTCCTGGCTTGGTCACTTCCTGTTTGTTTATACCTCCTGCCTCCTGGTAGGAGAGTGTTTCCTGTATAGCGTTTTCTCGTCAGACATGTAATTTGTGTCTTTTGTATATTTCAGCTTCTGTTTGCTGGTTCTGTTTCCTGCCAATATGGTCACTGCCTAATCGTTTCATGGGGAGGGGTGTGTGAATAATCTTTGCTGGAGTTCAGATCTGTGTTTTTTTTTTTTTTTTTTTTTTCTTCCCTTCTAAAGGACTGGGGTGTTTTTGAGGAGAAAGAAACATTGCCAACAGTTCAAAATACTGACCTGCGCTCTTGTTCAGAGTGCAGATACTCGCGATGGTGCTATCTCCCAGCTCGCCGGTGGCCTTCCCCCC
>JAODKL010000405.1:0-11185 GCA_026780765.1 Petrocephalus schoutedeni
ATTCATTGTAGAGTCTTAAAGCACTTATGTAAGTCGCTCTGGCTAAGGGCGTCTGCCAAATGCTGTAAATGTAAAAAAAACGGTTAAAAAAAAAAACTTAAATTACTCTTCTGGATAGCCACGGCTAAATGCCGTTTTACATCAATTGATAGAAGTAATTATTCACAAATATCTAAGAAACGGAAAGCAGTTCCGATATAAATAGCACCTTATTACCAACATGATTGATTTCCTAAAGAATATTGTGTGAAGCTCGACAGAGAGCTTCCTACCTGGAAGGAACGCCGCTTAAGCCTGCAGTTGCCCACTAGAGGGCGCTTAAACCCCACATTACATAAGCCCTAACAAAATAAATCAAAGCCTAAGTAAACTAGTAATTAATGGCAAATTATTAATGAAGGCAAGTGGAATCATTTCACCTGTTACACTTGCGGGAGAAAAACGCGCAGGGACGTAGAGCTCCGCCGCCAAGTGGCCGCTGGGAGAGCAGTGCCCCCACCCCGACCTCGGAGGCATCCACCTCCATCACGAACGGCAGAGCGGGTTTGGGCTGACGCAACACCGGGGCGGTGCTGAAGCAGTGTTTAAGAGCGTTGAAGGCGGAGTCGGCATCCGTGGTCCAGCGGAACGAGCGGTCAGTGCCGCGAAGAAGAGCAGTGAGGGGGGCGGCCACCGAGCTAAAGCCTTTGATAAAACGCCGGTAGAAGTTAGCGAAGCCGAAGAATCGCTGGAGGGCCTTGACTGAGCGGGGTACAGGCCAACCCGTCAGCGCCTTCACCATCTCCTTAACCATGCCGACCCCACTCGGACGGATGACGTACCCCAGGTACTTGATGGTCGACCGGTGGAACGCACTTCACCCCCTTCACGAACAGATGGTGATCCCGGAGCCACTGGAGCACCAGTCGGACGTGAAGGCGGTGTGCCTCCCGGGATCGGGAGTAGACCAGGATGTCGTCAATGTAAACGACAACAAACCGGTTGAGCACGTCCTCGCTCATGAACCGCCCTGAAGGCGGCCTCGAAGGCGGCGGCCGAGTCCAGCACCGAGCTCCCCTCCGTCCACAGGGCGGTGGCCCACACCCAGGCCCGATCTGTCAAAAGGAACATTACAAAATGGACCCTGCTCTGCTCGCCCGGGAACCGGTCGTGCTGGTGCTCTATATACAGCCCGCATTGCATCCAGAACGCCCGGTACTGGTCCGGATCCCCGGCGTATCGCTCCGGAACAGCCAGGATTCCGAGCGCCGATCAGGGTGGGGCCGCAGCGGCATCCCTCTGGAGCAGTGTTGCCAACTGAGCGACTTTCCAGACTCCCTTAGCGCATTCTTCTTTTTTTTTCAAAAAGCGCCTAGCGACAAATCTAGCGACATTTCTGACAAACCTTAGCTACTTTCTGTACAACGCTTTCGTCAGTATGGAAGTGAGCTGAGCTCCCTGCTACTGCGCCCTGTGTCCTGCCGAATTGTGCTGCCTTGTCAAACCATGCTACTGACAATTATGTCTATCGATCAGTGCTATTTTATCGAGCAAAGGTACCATAAGACTGCGGTCGCTCGCTCCGAACGCCTTCGACAGGTAGCGTGGTTCATCAGAACACCGGCCGGGCCTCCCGGAGGGTGGCGCAGTCGAGCTGCTGAGCTGATCACTCAGACAGACGTGAAAATGAATGATCTGCGCATTGACTAGTCAGAAACCTCCCTACCCATTTATTCCTATCCATTTCTTATTAATTAACTCATTATGTACCTGTTAAAACTCAGGACAGATTTTTTAGCAAAGATTTTAGTAAAATGAAAAGTTACAGTGATAAATAGATCTTTGATCTGACACATCTTTGCTTTGCTGCGGACAAACGCAAAAAATGCCAACAGCCCAAGCGATGGAAATAATAATAAATAATATATAAATAAAGTATCCATTAAAATTAAATTAATATCCGCCGACGACGGCATGTTGAACATTCAGCAAAAACACGGCGCGTCTGCCTACGTACAACTCACCGGAGAATACTGGGGTGTCCCATTTCTTAGGGGTAGATTTCAACGCCTAACCCACGGCAAGGGCCAAGGGGAGAAATGGGATTCACCCTAAAACGCGACCCAGACGTTTTAAAAGCAATGAGCAACCAGCAGATGTACAGCATCACCTGAGTGTCAGGGAATAAACCGTTTTCAGATCCCCGACCTGTTTTATTTACTTGTATACTTTATATCAGTACCTTAACAAAATGCATGTCATATGATCCGTTACATAAGTTTAATGCATTTACATAAACAGAAACGATCGTTTTCACGCGTCACAAAAAAAAGAGCTTTCGTGTCCCTGTTTTAAGTGGTGCGCGCTCCCGAGAGAGGCGTGCTTTCTACGGCGGCGATGCCTTTTTCGGCAAAACAATTTCGATTTTTCAGCAGCTCGTCTTTTGTGACGGTCTCAATGGCGCGCACAAGTCCATAAGCAAATTGTGAGCCCCTTTGCCACTGCTTTTGTTTTTCGTCGGTGGGCTTAAGACCATTCGCTTCTAAATACTGTTCCAGTCTTTCTAAATAGGCATCAAAACTTTCCTCACTGTCCTCAAAGTGAAAATCCTCCGACTTACCGAAAGCCATTTTCGGTTCTTCCTTTTCGTTAATTATACCGCCGGGCTTACTTTGCTTCGGTCCCCCTTCGATTGTCTCAAAGGAGTCGGTGGAAAAACTCGGTTTCCTTCACGATGAAACATCCGATCCGCAGCACAGATGCTTTAAAAACGTAAACGAAAACAGGGAAGGGAGAACCAAGGGTCAAATTAAATACGAAGGTTTTAAAACTGCACCAAAATAGTCCCACCCAGGATTAGGTGAACTAATCAATCAAAGCCAGTTTTAACATCAACGAATCAACAAGGAGTATGCAAATACAATTGCATAGACGCTCTCCTCAGAATTTTCTATGCTTTTTACTACAGCTCAGCTGAAATCAGCGTCTCATTTTCATTTCCTTAAGGAAAATAAAAGTATTCCTTATACTGTATGGACAAAAGTATTGGGACACACCTCATAATCATTGAATTCAGGTGTTTCTCTCTGACCCATTGCCACAGGTGTATAAAGGTAAGCACCTAGCCATGCAGTCAGGTTTACATACCTTTGTGAGGGAATGGGTCATTCTTAAGAGCTCAGTGAATTTAAGAGAGGTACTATCATAGGATGCAACCTTCATAGTAAGTCAGTTTGTGAAATGTCTTCCCCGCTAGATATTCCATGGTCAACTGTAAGTGGTATTATTGCAAAATGGAAGTGTTTCGGAACAACAGAAATTCAGCCACAAAGTAGCAGACCACATAAAGTGAGAGATCGGGGTTTCCAAGTGCTGAGACGCATTGTGTATATAAAAGTCGCCAATGTTCTGTTAAATCAATACAAACTTGCCAGCACAAAAACTGTGCCAGGAGTTTCATAGAATGGGCTACCATGGCTGAGCAGCTGCATGCAAGCCTCACTTCATCAAATGCAATGCCAAGTGTCAGATGGAGTGGTGTAAAGTACACCGCCACTGGACTTTGGCGCAGTGGAAATGTTTTGAGCAGTGACGAATCATGCTTCTCTGTTTGGCAGTCTGATGGACAAGTTTGACAGATACCAGGAGAAGGTGATCTGCCTGATTGCATTGTGCCAAATGTAAAGTTTGGTAGAGGAAGGATAATAGTATGGGATTGTTTTTCAGGGGTTGGGCTAGGTCAATTACTTCAAGAGAATGGAACTGTTAATGCTTCAGCATACTTAGACATTTTAGACAATTGGATGCTTCCAACTTTGTGGGTACACTTTGGGGAAGGACCTTTTCTGCTCCAACATGTCTGTGCCCCAATGCACAAAGCAAGGTCTCTAAAAACATGGTTGGGTGAGTTTGGTGTGGAAGAACTTGAATGGCCTGCACAGATCCCTGATCTCAACCCCATAAACACCTTTGGGATGAGCAAAAATTGAGACTGAGCCAGGCCTTCACATCCAACATCAGTTCCTGACCTCACAAATGCTCTTCTGGATGAATGGGGGAAAATTCCCACAGACACTCCAAAACCTTGTGGAAAGCCTTCCCAAAAGAGTGGCATGGCTGCCTTTGGATTTGGAATGGGAAGTCAAAAGTTCTGGTACAGGTAGATGTAATAACCTGGTGACCCAGTTCTTCAGTCCATGTAGTGTATGCAGCAGCAAAAAATAAGATGATAAATCATTCAAGTTTGATTAAACAGCACAGGAGCACAGAGGCTACAGCAGGATCTTGATGAAATTAGTGATTGGGCTGATACCTGCCAGATGAAGTTTAATATGGACAAGTGTAAGGTAATCCACATAGGGAAAAATGTAAGACACAAGTATTCTATGGGTTCCATGGAAATGCAGGAAGCCAATTGTGAAAAAGACCTTGGTGTATATGTTGATGCTTCCATGTCCCACTCTCACCAGTGTGGGAAAGCAATTAAAAAGGCTAATAGGATATTGGGTTACATCTCCAGGTGTGTGGAGTTTTAGTAAAAAGTCAAGGGGGCTAATGTTAAGACTTTACCATTCCTTGGTAAGACCCCACCTAGAATATTGTGTGCAGTTCTGGTCACCTTACATTAAAAAGGTCAGAAAGGGTTCAACGCAGGGCTACAAAAATGATTCCTGGGCTAAAAGGAATGTCTTATGAGGAAAGGCTAGTTGAGCTCAATCTATTCAGCCTTGAGCAAAGGAGACTAAGGGGGGACATGATCCAGGTATATAAGATCCTATCAGGTCTGGATGCTGTCCAATTAAATAGTTACTTCAACATTACTTCAAATAAGAGAACTCAAGGCCATAGTTGGAAATTAGTGAGAGAACATTTCAAACTGGAGTTGAGAAAAAACTTCTTTACACAGCGTGTAGTTAGAATTTGGAATAGTCTTCCTGATAGCGTAGTGCAAGCCAAATCCTTGGGTTCTTTTAAAGTAGAGCTTGATAAGATTTTAAAATCTCTGACCTATTAGTTGAGTTCTCTCCAAACGAGCTTGATGCACCAAATGGCCTCCTCTCGTTTGTATATTTATGTTCTTCTTATGTTCTTATGATACAAAGGATAGGAAAATAATGTCCACACCTTAATATTGACCTCCAGGTTCTCATCCATGGAGTAGACGTAATTACAAATGTCCTGCGCGATGCCCATTCCATCTGGATCATGGAGGTTACCCTAAGTAATTTAACAAGCATTCAACAATAAAATGATTGGTTTGGATCAAGAGAGGGAGTCTTTTTCTAAATATTAATGTAAAATATTAATGCCTGACCTACATGCTGCATGACTTCCCAGAGGATGTCTGTCTGTAGACATATATCATTACATTTTAACCTTCCAGAATATCTGTAGTGACATGGATTTACATCTAATTCATAGCCATTCATGTCCATTTCATGCAAGACACCTTCTCTGCTGAAGAACTTTAATCTGTCAGCATGTAAAATACCTTCACCGTGACTTGCAAATCTTACCTTTCACAATCTCCTGGGCGCAATAGCTATGCACTTTCTCTTTATGAGGACAAAACGTGACATAATCATAAATAAATAAGTCAGTAGAAAAATAAGTGTTTAATTTTCTATTCCAAAGAATTATAGAACAATAAATGTATTTAATTTTCTATTCCAAAGATTTATAGAAAAATAAAATTAATTTTTCTTTTCCACTGATTTTTTTAATTGTTTTTTTTATTCCAAAGGTTTTTTTTAACGTCTTTCTTTTTGCAAAGATTTTTTTGTTATTCATCTGAATGTAAATGAGGTGGGCAGCCCTAGCTCTTTTTCTGTAACACTATTGGCCAGACAGCCAAACCAGGCAGAAGCAACAGAGTCAGATCAGCTTGTTCTCTTAGTGTGTCTCATCCGTACACATGACTTCTACAAGGAGCTCACTGGTGGCAATGCTCAGGGAGGTGGCTGAGCAGCTTGAACACTGTAAGTTTGCATACTTATTGGTTTGTTATAATGTGGGCCTAAATAATGTAGTTACTGGTGCGGTAAAATTAAGGTTTTATTGACCGACATGTTTGCTGAACTAGCAACAGACCTTGCGCAGACACATTGTTCATTTTTGTCTAAAAGCACAGAAGTCAGGATCTTTGGCAGAGGCCGCTAACTCAGGTTCAAGTTCAGCTTCACCTTCGACTTCTAATAACACTGTAATAGCACCCAGACACCCGGTTGACAGTAGGTCTCATTTAGTTACATTCTGTAGTTTCAATTATCTTACTGCCTTGTGTCTAGGAAAAAGCTCTCGTTCTTATAGCTGAGGTGGCACGGCTGTTTGGCCCGTATTCCTCTGGTGGAAGAGGATCAGTAAGGCGACGGTACCCTCCTGTACCCGGACTCTCGTTTTACACGCGTTTGTTCTGCTGTCTTGAGGATAAAAATGCCCAGTTTGTCCCCAATCGATCAGCTAAAGAGAGACCTGCTGCGGCAGGTTTAGGCGAGAAGCATCTTGCGTATCGTGGTATGTAAAATATCATATACAATTTTAATTTGGCACAGAGCTTTGATTCAGACAATTAAGAATCAATGCATAATGCTGGTAATAATGAAAGAATACTTATTTGTATCTGTTCTCTCTGTGAAGGTAGTCATACAAATCCAAATGAGTTTCGAGACTTTATTCTGGAAGCATATCCCAAACTTAGGCAAGGGGGTGGATTTGAACTGCTCAAAATAGCTGGAGCAACAAAATCTCACCAGCTCGGCGTCATTCCCTGTCCCAATGAGGGCTACCATGTCAAACATTTGAAGGATCCACAAATGCAGCTTGGTCATATAACCATTTTCATCCGTCCACTCCAGAGAAACCTGGATATAGACACTGTAAGTCTGTCACTTAACAGTGGTATTCTTTTTAACGCCAAGAGAGCAGATGATGAAATCTGGTTTTTTTAAATTTCTCTTATTAGGCATCTCAACCAGAAAGCAGTGAGCTGGGTGGACTACCGCAAAAGTTTGTGACATGTGGAGCTGAATTCCCATTTTTATCCATCAAGGCCCACAGTGATGAATGTGCAAGGTGCTGCACACACAACCTGGACATTATTTAAGATACATGCTGCATATCTGGCTATATATGAGACTGTGGGATGTCGAGGTGCACAGTGTAGCTTTGAATTTTTTTAGGGCACCATTTTTATATGCTCCAAGGTTGCTGTCTGCATATCTGAGGTCAGTTAAGCTCCTCTTTACAAGCTGTGATTTTTTTCCCCATAAATAAGTAATTTCTAGTAATTGTATTGCACAGTACAATCTGCAATTTCTAAAGAAAATCCCTTGTGCAAGACTATTGCAGGGAGGTAGCGAGGTAAGAAGTGAAGTTGAAGTGAGTGTCAGTGCCTTGCCAAGGGACAGTAGACTTGAGAACATGTTGACAAGACCAAGGGAAATTGATGGCCTAATAGCCAGCCACACAAGCCAGTCAGTTCAACAGCCTGGAAATGTGCAAGCCCCAGAGACATCTCCGGAGGGCTTATCTGTCTCCCATATTATCAACCTAGATCCCACAGAGGAGGGAGGTACTTAAGGCCTGTACATTTTTGTCTGTTCTCTATTATCTTTTATTCTTGCATAAAATACATTGAGTTTCCACTGTTTTAGAGTGGCAACTAGATCCAAATCCCACAAAGACTGTAAAGAAGTTCAAGGAGGACATTTTAAAAAAACATGCCACAGGAAAGCCATTAAGACTTACAATGGATCTGGGAGATAGTGCAGAAGATCGAGAGAGGGCAATTCTTTCCTTCTATAAGATGGCGAATGTTGAGTGGGCATGCCCCTTGACATGTACTATCAAGGGAAAGTAGGGTGGCTGTATCGAAACAAAGTTAAACAATGTTAACATTAAAATATGTTGCTGATACTCATTTTATTGCTCAGGAGATCCAGCGGTTGGTGATGGAGTGACTCGCCATTTCTTTGCAACAATCATGTCTAAACTTCAGTATGGCTTTGACATCAATATAGGTATGTGAGATTATTTTTTCAGACTGTCATATTTTTTTTAAATAAACCTGTAGTAACCTTTAATCACAATTGTCTTAGTTTAAGCAGTGGATATTCAGCTAGATGGCATTGATATAGGAAACATCAATTCATTAATTCGTTCATTCGTTAAGTCTAACCAAAATTAGAACTAAGGTTAAAAGAGTTTTTGAATTAGAATTTTATCTTTTTAAATTCTTGTGAATTGAAATTGACCCTGTTAATGGGAGCTGGAATTGGAATTGACTGAACCATGGACATCAGGTGCTCCTGTTTTGTTTGTTAATAAGGAATTGCTTGATGAGTACTAGTATTATTTGCTGCCTGCCTTATCTGATTTGTAAACCTTAAACACCCCCAAATGTAAATGTAAATACACTGTTTATATCCCAGTTAAAGACCACCGAGAATCATTTAGTAATGACAGCATTCAATGTTGATATGTTTAAAACCTGGCCAGGGACAGGGGCTGCAAATTAGCATAACCAAGACACCCTGTATTGGCCAGATTCCTTGTAACAGTTATGTCTGTTTGTCCTTGTTAAATATCAATTACATTTCATTTACCAAATTCTTGTAATTTTAGTATGTAATATAAAGCTTAAGACTGTTGTCCTGAATTTAAGTTCCAGGAGGAACTCTGCTGTTTATGGGTGAAAAAGATCATTTCATACCCTCCACTTCTTATCTGCTTTTGGAGAGTGACCTCTTCCTTGTTGCTGGTCGAATGATTGGTCATTCATTCCTGCATGATGGACCTTGTCTCACTGGACTTAGCCCTGTAATTCTACATATGCTCTTTGGTGGTTCTCCAGAAGAAGAAGCTACAATAGAAATTGCAGACTGTTCAGACCTGGATATTCATCAGACAGTCAAGCTGTTAACATTAACTTCATTGAGAATTCCACCTATAATTACATAACATTACTTTCACTATATCACAATTGCAATATAAATCAATTGATATACTTTTTTAAATTGAAAACACATACTAAGCAGTACTATGTATGAAAACCGGGTCTTGCGTAGTGAAATGTCATTCTTGTTTAGCTGGATGGCACGGCAGAATTGTCAACTGTAGACAAGCATGCCGTTAATGAGTTGGCATTCGCCTGGGATTTGCCTGTAGTCACTTCTGGATTACAAGGAGTATTCAGCCTTTGAAAAAGACATTCTTGCTGCTGTTTGGAGTACTGATACTGGGTTTGGATTGGTCTAAACACATTATGAATACATGAGCATTCCACTCAATGTAGTTATCCACCTCCTTTGTTACACCACAGCCAAAGTACTATTGTTGTTCCCTGTCTGTTCGAGTCATGGAACCATAGATATTTCACAGAATATGCATTTTGAAATAATTTGTCTGGGTATTGTTCAGTCAGTTACTGTTAATGCAAGCTACGGAGACGGGTGGGTGCCGATTACAGCATTTTGTACAGTTTAAAGCTGGCTCTCCTATTAAAGTGCTTTCTACCATTGACTATTTATGGATCATATTCACATGATATTTTCCTTTTGGACTTTTGACACAAGACGAAGATACCATAAATATGCTCTTTAATTTTAAACTGAAGGCAGATATTTACATTATAAATGTATAAAATCATTAAAAAATTATTAAAATAAATTAATGTATTCACACTCCACGTTAGTATTTTATTTTCCTGTGATAACATCTCATTCCTGTGAAAATCATAAGTTTGCACAATGGGTGTCTGCAGTCAGTGTCTTAAACTGTCACCAATGTTCTTGTTTTGAGGGTTCTGTGGGCTAACATCTCATTCATCCCCTTTTTACTGTTACCATAGACGATATTTACATGCAAATATCACAAACTATCTACTGAAATATGCTTAAAGATATGCACACTGTTCAGAAACATGGACAGTGACGCTCTACCTTGTGTAAAAATTTCCAGTCAATCTGAGTTTTACCAAAAACTTTAGGGGACAAAAGTAATATCCAAGTAATATTGAGGATTTTAACAATATCTGCAAAAAACAATGGAGAAAAAAAGATTGACTTTTTCAACACATCAGAAAACAAAAATATGTCCATAGTGCATACTTGATGATATAGTCCCTCTACATAAAAATATTTTATGTAACCAGAGTTAACTGGAGCATTTCTGTTAACAAGCCCACAGTTTCAGTATAGATATTTAGTACACTAGGCAGTTGGCCCTCAGGGTTTGGTAGACTTTCAACTTCCTGCCGAATCAGCTGCCGCTGTAGTTGAATTTCAGGGATCACATCACCAGGTTGGCGATGTCCACTTGGCCCAGTCCAGTCAATTCCATACTCCATATCAATCTGCAAATGCAAAAACTAGGATTTTATCATTTGACAATCTCAATATTAGATTTCAATTCCATTCTTTAAAACAGATTTCCTTCTGTATGTATCCTGTGGCAGTTCCAGCCATGCTGAAAATACTGGAGGTGCTTCTTAATGTCTGGAAGAAAGCACCAATGTAGTGCATAAAGGTGAACTTCATTATCAGGGTTCAGAAGGCCCTCCCTCTCAAGGGTAGTGAAGATGATGTAGAAAAGATCTAGCACTCCCACGTAGACATCTCTCCACAACCTCTCAATCCTGATTCAGGGAGGGGGAAAAAATAAAACTATACAAAAAGCTGACATTGTTGTCATTGATTATACGTTATATTTTAGGATAAATAGCTGGCATTCCCAAGGGAAGTGTGGCTCCGGTGGTAGAGAAAGTTGTTTGCTCCATGCAGGGTTGGTGGATTCATCCCTGACTCCTCCTATTCATATGACATAGTGCTCTTGGGCAAGACAGTGAATCGCATGTTGCCCCCTATGTGCAAGCAAACAACACCTTGCATGGCAGTTCCCCACATTTGGTGTGTGCACGTATGCCTGTGTATGCATAAGTGAATGTGTGGCATTACTGTAAAGCCCTTTAGATGTAACACTATCCAACTTTTCACAGTTCTTTATATTTTATATGCATACCTTTGATTGTGGGTACTCCTTCCAGCAATATGTGAATTACGGTCCATTCCTCGGTTAGCCACCATGTAGCGTGCAACTTCAACATTCTCCCCACCCTTATCTGACCTCACATGGGATGGAATGCCGTAGAGAGCGACAGCATCCAGAAAGCTTCTCAGCACAGTTGATGCTTGGTTGTTGGTGGAAGCAT
>JAODKL010000406.1:0-11175 GCA_026780765.1 Petrocephalus schoutedeni
ATGTCGTCACTTCCGGCCTCGAAAACTCGGTTTTTGACTCGGATACCGACCTCCAAGGTATAATGGAACGCACGATTGGAAACCCGGATAACAAACTCGGAACAAAATTAGCGACCTGATAGGAGAAGAAATCAGCCAATTGGGCTTCTCCAAGGATGTAATTGGCTGGCATGATTGTGGCACATTTGTAACGCCATGCTTCGCCAAGCGAGCGCGACTGCTGTGTTGCGCGAGCACTAATATGGCAAGCTATTAGGGCCAAAAATCGAATGCGTTTCACCATGCAAGAGGAGTAAAAAACGCGCGTCTTTGTGAAGAAAACCCACGTTTTTTACACGCGTTTTAAATGGTAACAGAACGCGCGTAACAAACGCGCATTTTCTTGACAAAGACGCGCGTAAAAAACGCGCGTTTTTTTGTGACAATCGCGCATAAAAAACGCGCGTTTTCTGTGGTTTTCACACGTTTTTCTTCACAAAGACGCCTCTTGCGTGATGAAACGCATTCTATTTTTGGCCCTTATGGCTTGCCATACACTAAGGCATGGTCGCGCGTGAGCGAAAGCAGACTCTTGCGCAAGCGAAAGCACACTCGCGAGTGAGCTCAGTCAGTGTTGGGCGCACACAGACCGTTCCAAGAGCGCGCGCAGGCAGAGTTCAGCACCTGCAGACAGAAGATTTTTCTCGCGACAGGTCCACTGTGCACTCAGAATTGTGACACAAATATAACCCCATACTGTCCGACCCTCTCGAGTCCTTAGCTTTGAGTAAATTTCCCACCGTGTGTGTACCTGACAGTCCAGCGTCTGACTTCCCTATGTTCCTTCTACTGACGGGAAGTCTGGCTTTCTTCAAAGATTTGGCTTTTTTTTTAGCAGGGCTTCCAAGTGGCTCTTCCTTTAGTATCACTCAGAGCCTTCTGTTTTAGCATAATTTAGTAATAATGAATGGTTTGTGTGTTGGCAAGCAATTTTTAATTCAGTGTTTTCATAAAGGCCTTATTTTTTATACCTTTTTCTTCGTTACAAAAAATACAGTTGCTATTGTTTAATATTTCAATCCTTTAAATGAACAACTGAACACAGAACCATTGTAGAAGGCTGTGATATACCTGCAGTTTTCAGACAGTGGATGCTGCAGCAGAAGTACTTGGCTCAGGGTCAGTGGATGGCAGCTGGAGGAGAGAGGGTGAGCGCTCCTCCAGCTGTGCGGACGGATGAGCACATCTTAGACGTCTGTGCAGGATTGTTATTGACCTTGCGCTGATGGATATTTTCATTTTACAAATTCTCCACTCAGCTTTGCAGTCTCCAATATCACTGAAATGCAGCCAGATGCGGCTTCTTTTTCGGTTTTCCTGAAGCTGTTGCATTTAAATCCTCTCTGTTGCTCTGTGTACCTGGCCTGTACCACTACACTTGTTGTCTTCGGATTGTCTGCCCCCCTTCCTTCTTTCACACAATGGTATGATCCTAGTCTGTCTCTGCATGTGAATGGCCACATAGTGTGCCCATCAAAATAAAGTCCCGCCACTGCCTGCATGGATTCTTCAGCAGTGGCTGAAGATTCGGTTCTCCCTGACTGGAGTCGGCTCTTCTTGTTCACTGCAAAGAATCAGCTCATAGAGCCGGCTCGTTTGCGAATGACACATCACTATCTAACTGGTTTGCCTCTGGTCTAGTGCCCATGCTAGTCCTGAAAAAGACTTATTAACAGAGTTATGGTCTCCTCGCAAGCTCATCATTCGCCACTCTCATGATGCTTTGGTCCGTCAGGTACCACAATATGTTTGGATGGGATGTACACATCTCCCACCTGGTGAGATGCCTTACTATCACCCTCGATCGGCAGAGTCCAGTTGTCTTGGTGTTAGAATGCCTATTTTTCAGTGTTTTTGGTGTTTCAAAGACCAACTCGACTTATTATCGATGATGTTTTCAATTACGATGGGGTCATCGGAACGCATCTCCATCATAAGTCGGGTGCTGTTTTATTATAAACAACTATGGGAGGTATTTCCTGCAAAAAAATTATGAATAAATGAAAATAAAATGCCCACTTTTGACAGGGTTGAGTGGTGCTGTTTATTTTATGTCTTGAACAAGTTTGGGTTGGGAGGTTACTTTCTCTAATGGATACAAATTATTTATTACTCACCTGTGGCCAGTTTAATTGCCAATGGTTTGTTCTCAGAGCCCTTTACTCTCACTATAGAGACTAGACAGGGCTTCCCACTTGGCCCTGTTTTTTGTGATTACGCTGGAATCATTGGCAGCTGCTATTTAGATACATAATCACATTGAGAGTATTAATTGCACATTATGTTGATGACATTTTGTTGTTTCTGTCCTCCTGAAGTATTGGTCTCAGCTCTCGTTTCAACTCTGAAAGAATTCAGCCATACATCTGGTTATCAAATAAATTTCAGTAAGTCTGAAGCTATGCCATTTGGAAGCTGTGATACTCGCAGTTTTATGGATAGCTTTGGTAGCAGAAATTCTGCATTCTACCACACCAATACGAGTACCATGCTCCTGCAAACGACGAGTAAGAGTCCAAAGTTGTATTTAAGTATGGAAATTACTCATCCATCAGTATACTAATCTGGTTGGACACTCCTTGAGCTAAATTAGCCCACAAAGGCACTGTATTTAAGCAGTGTGGAAGATTGCGGATTAGCAACTTTTTGGCATCAGTTCGAGTCCTGGCTGAAATCTCAGGCTCTGAATTGCCTAAACTTGTGGGGGCATTACTCCAACGTAATCAGCAAAAAAAAGAAAAAAAATCAATTAGTTAAAGCACTGCACCAATAAACAAATAAAATTAGCCTCACAGTGACGGGAGCCCAGCAAAAAACGTCCGCTCAGTGATAATACATCATGTGACCCCCCTATTTCTTATTTAAATTTCTCAGTTTCTTAGTTAACTGTGTGTTAAAGTATCAATTCCTGGAAGCCCCAGCAAATTTCACTGTAATGTAAGTTACAATGATAATTAGGGCATTCTAAGGGCGCTTTTCCACTGCACAAAGTTCGGTACTTTTGGTACGATACTTTCGCTTTTCCACTGACTTCCGGTCGAGTACCAGTACCAAAAATTCAAGTACCGAAAGTGTCAAACCAGTCGGGGTACTTCTTTGTTACTTCGGTACTTTGGGGCGTAACTTGCAACCCTTTCGCCGTCGAATGGCTATGCAAATAGCTCTATTCTGAAACACAATGCGATCGCCGTCTTCAAAAAAGTTAGGAACTTGGAAAACAGCAATAAACGAAGCAAAAAAAAAAAAAATTGCCATCTGGTCGGAAGAACAGATACAACAAAATATAGACGGCATAACAAGAAATTTAAAAGGGATTTTATTTAATATACTACTGCAGCACAGTATTGGAGAGTCTCCAGATATAGCCATGTGATTTTGTTGTAATAAATATTTGGGTATTTATAAGTTACTTATCATAAAATTAAAAAAATAGTTAACATAAATTTCTCACAAACCTGCCTAGAAGTGATTTAAATAGCAAGGGTGAGAATGATTATGATCGTCTCGGAGAACGTATGCAGCGCCCAAGCAAAAGCAGCGGAGGTAAACTTTAAACTGATTTTAAAAACATATATTGGATATAAATATAATATATGCAAGGAATAATCATTAAAACTGCAAAGTTAGCTAAGCCTTTTCCCTATGCCAAAGTAAAAATGTTTTAGCAAAACATTAACCCCCTGTGCTGTCCGTAATGTCCGTATAAAACCTAAAGTAAGAAAAAGTCTTAATGTAACTCACTAGCGACGTAAGAACTGCTTGTGCATAACATGCGATGTTAGATTTAATATCCAACATCGTTCAGCTGTATACTACAGCCATTTTGCGAATTCAGTACGAAATGCCCCGCTTCACGTTGTGTTTTTATTCAGCGCCAGTACCCGTTTTTACGGCAGTGGAAAACCATTTTGGCGAAAGAAACACGGTGCTGCGCGGTGTGATGTTGTCACTCATGGGCGGTTACTGATGATGTCATTTGGCGCCGGTACCAGCCAGTGGAAAACCAACACAAAGGAAGTACCGAAAGTATCAAAATACGGTGATACTAAACGTACGGTGAAGATACTAAACGTACGGTGGTGATTTGATGATTAATGGCATGAATTACATGTACATACAGGTACAATCAGAAATATTCAACCCCCCAAATACAATGAGACGGAGCTAGCAATTACAATAAGCCGACTTGCAATTATGGGTAAGACTTAAAAGCTTTCACAAAAGCTGAGAGGAAATTATTTCACTGCACTTGAAGGGTACTGGGTATAAGAAGATCTCACAAAAACTGAACATTACAAGAGGCACCATTGGGAGTACTACAAGAAAGTTAAAACTTTTAGCACATCTGCAAACCTGCCTGGCTGAGGGAGAAAGCCCAAAATTCCCAAAAAGAGCCCATAACTATTTAGTCAGGACAACAAAGACAAACCTCTGTGTTGCTGGAGGTTATCAACAATGGAGCTGCACTGTCAGTGTCACCGTCTGGAATGATTTGTGTTAGGGATGTTTCACCTTTTATGGCAGCTAATTCAACATCCAGTGGTGACACTGAGGCGGTGCTTGGGCCACCCCCTGTAGGGAGTACATGGGGTCTGTGATCTTTTTTTGGTGGTCATTCTCAGATTAAACCACATCTTCCTCACCTCTGCCACAGTTCCCATTACAGGTGACATATGCATTAACTGCATATGTCCTCCTATTGTGCAATTAAATGTGTTATGAAGAAATTATACAGTGGTGCTTGAAAGTTTGTGAGCCCTATAAAGTTTTTTATATTTTTCTATGAAAGTGATCTAAAACATCATCTGATTTTCAAACAAATCCTAAAAGTATACAAGAAAACAGAGTTAAATTAAAATTATTATATTTGGTCATGTATTTATTGAAAAAATGATCCAATAACAAATCTGGATGTGACAAAAGTAAGTGAATCCTTTGGATTATCATATCATTTGAAGGTGAAATCAGAGCCTGGTGTTTTCAACCAATGGGATGACCATCAGGTGTGAGTGAGAGACCCTGTTTTATTTAAAGAACAGGCATCCAGCAAAGCCTGATCACACATACACCACATTTGTGAATGTGTATTATGGCTCGAACAAAGGATGTGTCTGAGGACCTCAGAAAAAGAGTTATTGACACCCATAAAGCTGGAAAAAGTTTTAAGACCGTTTCAAGACCGTGGTTACCCTACCCAGAAGTGGTTGACCATCAAAGTTAACTCCAACTGCAAGGCGTGTAATAGTTTGAGAGGTTACAAAGGACCCCAGGGCAACTTCTAAGCAACTGAATGCCTGTCTCACATTGATAAATACTGATGTTCATGAGTCCACCACTGAACAGCAATGGTGTGTATGACAGGGTAGCAAGGAGAAAGCCACTGCTCTCCCCAAAAAATATTGCTGACCATCTACATTTTGCTAAAGATCATGTGGACATACCAGAAGGATACTGGAAGAATGTTTTGTGGACGAATGAAGCCAAAATTTAACTTTTTGGCTTAAATGAGGAGTGTTACATTTGGAGGAGGAAAAACACTGCATTCTAGCATAAGAACCTTATCCCATCTGTGAAATATGGTAGTGAGAATGTTCTGGTTTGGGCCTGTTTTGCTGCACCTTGGCCTGGACGGCTTGGAACAATGAATTCTGAAATATACCAGAGAATTCTAAAGGAAAATGTCGAGACGTCTGTCCGTGAATTGAATCTCAAGAGTTAGTGGGTCAGGCAGCAAGACAACGATCCTAAACAGACAAGTCATTCTAAAGAATGGTTAAAGAAGAATAAAGTGAATGTTCTGGAATGGCCAAGTCAATGTCCTGACCTTAATCCAATCAAAATGTTGTGGTAAGACCTAAAGCGAGCAGTTCATGTGAGGAAACCCACCAACATCCAAGAGTTGAAGCTGTTCTGTATGGAGGAATGGGCTAATTTTCCTTCAAGTCAATATGCAGGACTGATCAACAGTTACCACAAATGTTTGGTTGCAGTTATTGCTGCACAAGGGGGGTCACACTAAATACTGAGGGCAAGATTCACTTAATTTTTCCACATGTAGATACGCAATTGGAAAATGTTTTTTTTCAATAAATACATGACCAAATATAATCATTTTTGTGTGATTTGTTCAACTAGGTTTTCTTCATCTACTTTTAGGACTTGTTTGAAAATCAGATTATGTTTTAGGTCACTTTCATATAAAAATATAGAAAATTTTAAAGGTTTCACAAACTTTCAAGCACCATTGTATGTCCATAGGTTCATTGAAGGTGTATGTCCATAGGTTCATTGAAGGTAACCCTTTACTTAAGGGTGCTCCATGAAGGCTACTTCCAACATAAGCCCTTCATGACAGCCGACATATAACTTGTCAAAAGCATTTATAAAGGTTTGTTCTGTGTGGCTGTCATAAATGCTGACTATAAGACTGACTCCACACTTCAGTGTGTCAGAGTGACATAAAGTGACATAATTTAACATGTAAAGCCAGCTGTAAAACAGAAGGTGAATATCTATCTGTCTGTCTGTGCGTCTATCCACCTATTATTTATAGATGATTTTGACAAAAATTCTAATCAACAACTAGAAATTCAGTACTACTTTACAGCCAATACAATCATATATCTTCATTGTCTTCCCCACAAGTGTAGAGTCAGTGTTATAACCTTTTATGTCACTTGAATGAAAAAAAGTGTCATAAAATTATGTCAGCATAAACCTATGACAGTCGACATAGTTGACATGTCAACTTGACACAGGAGTTCCCTATGTCAGCATTTATGACAGCTACAAAACTTGGAAAAGTGCTTTTGACAAGTTATGTCAGCGGTCCAGGGCTTATGTTAGTGTCATGTAGCCTTCATAGAGCACCCTTAAGCAAAGGCCAGTGTTTATTAATATTAGTCTTGCCATCACCCACTATCACATTTACGATGCGTGAGATTTATTAACGTTCACTTCGTATGGCTGACCATTTGTCTGTGCATATTAGCAATCCTTATGCACACATTTATACATAAATATATTTAAGTAATACATCAAGGACTGGACAAGAGGATATGAGGACAGTCACTAACCTGTAGTAAGGCTGGGGTTAGAGTGGCCTTGGCCAGAGATGGGCTTGATATGTTCATGGGGTTCGAGTCAGAGTTCGTAACTACCAGGGCTGGGGTGAGCTCTAGGCCCTTGGGTTTCTTTGATTTCCCAGCCTGACAGCTCATGGCACTACTCTGAGCCTGGGAGCACTCTAATGCGGCAGTTTCTTGCTGCATTAGAGAAAGGAGGAGAGTAGATGGTTACCAGATGCCAGCAGAGTATTGATATTTCTGTATATACAAAGGTTACTGTAAGCTGCAGGTTAATGTAAAACAGTGGCATTGATCCATTAGCCCTAAGAGTACCTGATTGCCCCATGCCTATACCTGATAAGTAGCTAGAAACAAAAAAAAACTAAGATTTAACCGTCACCTAGAATTCAGGACAACAGACATAGTCCTTCAGTTGAACTAGCGAATACTTACATCTCACATTTGTAATCTGGCTAGTAATTTTTATGGATATTAATATTCTAATTATGCAAATATCAAGGTAATATAGGTATAAAAATAAACTGAATTGAATTGAAATGCATACTTATCAAAACTTATCAGTTTTGCAGTTGATATTTCAGTGCCTTTCAGTGCACCTCATTCAGTTTTTTTGTATTAATAAGTATCTGTATTTATATATTATATTCATATATAATGTCTGCATTACCATGGGTCATACATTTCTGTAACAACAGGAAAATTAAGCCAGTAATTTGAGTGAGAAAGGACACTTTACCTGTGGCTTTACCTCTGAAGGCTTGGAAGAAATTGATTCTATATAGCTGTCAATCACCAGCACATGGGTAGAGTTAGGAACCATGCCAGGGGAAGGAGGGTGGGAGGCAAGATGGGGGGTATGGCCAGACAGGGGAAAATTGGGCGGAGGTGACTCTGTAGAAGGTGTTTCCTCAAGCACATATGAAGCTAAAGGAAGAGGACATTTCTTTGTTAAATGGTCTTTAATAGGAGGAGCAAGTTCCACATGGTGTGAATGAGACACTCTCTCTTGCTCAGAGAATCCAGGTGCAGCATGCTCTAAACTAACTGAGGACAGTTTCTTTGGAGATGGCATGATGCCATATTTAATAACAGAGGGCTGTGCTTCTGGGCCAGCCTTCTTGTCAGCCAATTTTTCTCCAAGATTCCCCATCTTCATTGACTTGAAAAGCTGGGTGCCAGCCTGAAGAGAAGTGAGGGTAAAGGTGGTGTAGAGGCCCGAATGTATGTAGTCATTTCGGCTGGAGGGTTTGCTCAAGGCTAACTTTGAGGCATTACCCTTCTCTTCCTCCAGCTCATTATTCTTGTCCTTAGGTCCATGTCCATTAACAGAGAAAGGCAAGGAATCCCCAACAACCTTGGACACAGCATTTCCATCAAGAATGTTTGGGTAGGTGACAAAGCGGTACACAAACTTCTGCCCATTCACCTTCTTTATGATGTTCTGTTGGCAAAACAGAATAGTTTCAATATATTACTACCAGCTATTAGGTAAGTCTATACATTATATACTACTTCTTATGTAGCATAATAACACTACATTTAAAAAAGTTTGAAATCAAATTCTCTAGTTGTAGAATTCACAATTTATATATAATAATAAAGTAATAATAATAATAATAATAATAATAATAATAATAAATATATATAAAGCATACACAAGATATTTTTCAAAACTACATTTGGTGAAAAAGACAGCATTGTATTCCCTGGACAGCCATGTCACTTGCTCTGCCCATCAAATCTGTACTCATGACATGCTTACCAACTTGTAAAAATTTCTATAAGTACTGGATAAATTACCTGGAAATATGAAAGTTAATGAATGTGTTTTACCTGAATTCTCTGAATCCTCACTGTAATTATGAAAGTACTTATTTATTGTACATTTCACTTATTTGACAATTTGCAGAATCTATCCCGACTAGGTGGTTACTTGTATTCTTTAGTGAATATTTTAACGTACATGTTAGAAAACGTCATTTGAATTGTTCATATGTTTAAAATATTTATATTCTACTTATTTCTCTTTTGCATAATGATCTCAATTGTCTACGACATATAAGTGTAAGAACTGTAACAGAGACACGAATGGTATACACAGAGGTTTGTACAGACCGCAGACAGTTTTTTTTTTTGGGTTCACATGATGTACAACAATCATCAAAAATAGAAAGCTTGCTAAGTTTTGTTTCCTATGGCAAAGTAAAAATGTTACTCGTATTTATTGATGATCTCCATTCGGCAAATTGGGGGGATGTCCTACCCACCCACTTGGTGACATTTTCAAAATACTGGAACTCCCTTTCAAAATAATGTTGCCTTTGAAAAATACTATATACCGCAGTATAATGTCTGGATAGTAGCACAGTATAAAGAATAAATACCATGCAAGTCAAGTCTCAATCCAGCTATTGTTGTCCTTATAATGTGAAAACTGTATGCCCATAACCTGCAGTATCAATATTAACATTGCATATTGGCCAGCCCTACACATAGTAAATAAACAAAGGATTCTTGGTAAATGCTGCTAACCAGTTATAGTTTAAATTTTTATTTAGTTTTCCATTTTGGTTTTCCATTTTAGTTCAGTTTCAGTTTCTTTTAAGAGTGTAAAAACAGTTTCAGTGTCATTTTTATTTTCTGAACATTTCGAATTTTAGTTTAGTTTCAATATTAATTTTTGTACCAAGTACCAAGTTTCGATACCACACTGGAAGTGATGTACATGCTTTCACCCTGCACATTAAACAGCAAAGGAGAAAAGTGTGAAGCATTTCTGTTTCTTGCCTCAAAATTTCTTTCCAAACCCCTCACCTCTTTCTTGTAACACCATCATATTTTATAGCTGTGAAGGACCTGGTTTATTGATGCTCCCATTACCTGATTACAGTATATGTACACTTGATGGGATTTGGCACTTTTGGAGAAGGTAAAGATTGGCAGGGTGTCCCCCAATGCAAACCCCATGGGAAGTAGTGTTTAGAGAGTGAGGAATTATTTCTAGAAATATTAATGTAAAGCAATAAAACAATTATTGTACCAAGTGTTAAGACAATACTCAAACAAAGTTTAATACACCAATTTCATGACCCCAAAACCACAAAATCAATAACATTTCACTCAATACTGAATGCGTGAAAGATTCTGACAGTAATTTGCGCCCTGTTTTAACCTTGACAATAGGTATAGGAGTAAGAAAAAATAACTATAATTATTAAACACGAATCCAGTGGCAAACCATTAAGCAAAGCTTAGTATCTCGTTTTCATTTAGCAGTAATTTGATATATTAAAAGATTAGCCTAGGGGAGTACATTTTCTAGGGTGAGGAGCTCAGACATTGGGGAGGACCTCAGAGTAGAACTTCTGCTCCTCTGCATCGAAAGGAGCCAATTGAGGTGTTTCAAGGATCTATCTTGGATGCCACCTGCACGGCTCCCTGGGGAGATATTTCAGACATGTCAAACCTGGAGGCGGCCCCAGGGCAGACCCAGGACTGGACAGATTATATCTCTCGGCTGACCTGGGAACGCCTTGGTATTCCCTGGAAGAGCTGAAGGAGGTGGATGGTGAGAGGGAGGTCTGCTCATGAATACCTCGAATAGATGAAAAATGCACCAACATGCTGGATGAAGGTATGTGCTTCCTGTGGGCGGTACAGTGTGACGTAAATTGCAACCCACAATCACAGTGCAAATCGAGGGGGTAAAAATAAAAAAGAAGCAGACTTTAGTTCATGTTGCATTGTTCATTGTAGTTTTTATTTAGTTAAAATTTTTTTGAAAACTCATTTTTATTTTTCAGTTAAAATAATTTTTTCACTCCTCGTTTTAGTCTTAGTTTTCATTAACTATAACAACTCTGCTGCTTTTAAGAAAATATCGAATTGCGATTTATCTGACAGATTGTTACGTGTTGCGAGGTACGGGTGAACAGGAAAGACTCCAAAACAGCACGTGCAGGAAAGAACAAGTAACTTTAATGACCGGACTGGGGAAACAGACTTAACGCGGACTTATATACACAACACTAATGAACAGATAAGACGC
>JAODKL010000408.1:0-11164 GCA_026780765.1 Petrocephalus schoutedeni
TGGAACTGGGCCGGATTCGAACCCTGGTCCCAGAGGTGTGAGGCGGCAGTGCTACCCACTGCGCCACCGTGCCGCCACATATATAACCAATTAATGTTTATTATTTTTTGTGAACATATTGTGGGTTAGATCTAAACAATACTGGAAAAGTTCACATTGCAATATTTGAATTTTTTCAGTTATTTAGAAGTTGAAAATTATATACTGAAACAGAGCTCATTAACTAACAACTGAGGCTGGCAATAAGTGGTGCCTTGTGTTGTGGCAGCATACACAGTTAAAGCAGAGCTGACAAATCACTCGCTTCTGCTTAATATCGTAGGCCTGTCTCTATGGAATACAAAATATCTCCATACAGCAGAAGATTCATGTACTTTTGTGACCAGTTCTTGTTTGCTTTTCCCCTTGTCACTATTTTTTGTTTAATTTCTCACAAACTTGCCACAATATCAATGAGTGAGTCCAACAGCAAGGACATGAATGATTTTGATATTCTTGTAGAGTGTATGCAGAGCTTAGAAAAGGAGCCGTCATTAAAATTACAAAGTTTGGTTTCCTGTGACTGAGTAAAAGTGTTCTAGAACGACTTATTGATGGTTTAAATGCAGCAGAGTATCGAAATCCTTGTAATGTGTAATCATAAGGACATGAAATGCAGTGTCAATATTAACATTGCACATCTTGCAAGCTTGTCAGAGTGGTACAGTAGACCAATTGCAATGCATATTATATTACAAACGATTACTTGATGAATTGTCAGATTCATCAGTGGATTACATCATATAATCGATACTGACAGCCCTAATAACAGTTTTTGTATTTTTTTTTCTAAAATGTGTATAAGCCCAAGTTTAAAACTAAGTTAGATGACAGTGCTTATTAGTTTATTAGTATTGTCTTCCATTCCAAATTACTGCAAGAGTGCAAATTGGATATGATGTTTTACATTGGAGGCTCATTTTGTATGGGTACCCTACTCTGTCTTTAGAGAAGGTGCATGCTGAGATAGACAGAGTGATTGGACAGTCACGTCAGCCCAGCATGGCAGACAGGCCGAACATGCCGTACACTGACGCTGTCATCCACGAGATACAGAGGATGGGCAACATCCTACCACTGAATGGACGCTTAACCACGAAAGACACAGAGCTGAGAGGATACACAATTCCAAAGGTGGGCAATGGAATGCTGTGTGAAATATGCCAGAGTCATTCATAAAAATCTTGATGCATTTGTTTGACTTGAAGCTACTCTTGTAATGCTTCAGGAGTCTTTGTGCTTTAGGGAACGATGCTGTTGGTGCCGTTACACTCTGTGCTCTTTGATGAGACTGAATGGGAGACTCCCTGTACCTTCAATCCTGGACATTTCCTGGATGCAGACGGGAAGTTCAGGAGGAGAGATGCTTTCCTGCCCTTTTCAGCTGGTAAAATTTCCTTTAGATCTGATGATTTCTACTTCACAGTTGTTTTTTTATTGTTAAATCTTCTTCTGAAGGTGAGTGTGATGGAAATACATGTCAGTTCTATTTTTAGAATGTAAAAAATGTTTTTCCATAGGGAAGAGAGTGTGCCTGGGGGAGCAGCTGGCTCGGATGGAGCTCTTCCTGTTCTTCACCTCCCTTCTCCAGCACTTCACCTTCTCTCCACCCCCAGGGATGGAGCCCAGGCTAGAGTTCAAAATGGGGGTCACCCACAGTCCCAAACCCTACAAGCTCTGTGCCACCCCCCGCTGAGTTATCTGCTGGAAATAAACATGAATGGCAGTTAAAAATTCTGGAAATTTCTTGAACACATCACTGTCTTTTTCTAATGCATCATACAGAGGTCCAGTTGAGTAGTTATCGATAGTGATTATTTTTAGCAATAGCAAAGGCAAAATCATCATGGTCATTAAACTGGCAAGATGCCAGTAACCAAACTGGAGCAGAACAATAGCAGAAGTGGAATCCAAAAGTCGAAGTTGAACAAACGGGCAATGGGTCACGAAACGCTAGCAGAATCTAAGGCACTAGCAGAATCAAAAGTTATTTACTGTTATTTATCAATTACTGGTCTCACAGGGATAACCTCATCTAGCATACATTATGTAGAAAATGCTCACGTTACAACGTGAATTTTGCTTTACTGCATCACGCTAAATTAGTATCAGATATCACTTTCTCAGGTAGACCCTCACCTGTCATTACAGTATGAAAAGTAAAAAACCAAAAATACATTTATAAAAGATAAAATAAATATTAATATTTGTCTACTGTTCTGTGCTATAAATGTAATTTTCCAATTCCAATAATTCACATAATTTTTAAGTCAAAATTGCTGGATTTGCGTATTTCCTGTTCAGATAGAGAGGAGCCTCATCTCCCAGCGCATGCTCCCTCACTGACTGCGCCAAGCACACGCCTTCTGCTTTCTCACTGTATGTCATACATGTTTTTAAGCACCTTTGTTATATGTCCACACTTTCCGTTGAATGTGAGTGATATGCAGGATAAAGTAAGTAAAGTAAAGGCCTGGAGGATACATGATAAATTTAATATGAACAATAAAGTAAACGAGGTGCCATTCATGGTTTCACACAGAATATATCCAGTTAAAAATGTACTTGTGTATCAGGGTTGGTGCCCATCCTAGCCTTCCCTTTGTGTTTCCTCCCTAGTTGGCCAGCAGGTGTTACTGCCCATCCTGACCCCCTTCCTGTTGCTTGCCCCTACTCTCCAGACTGCCACATAGCTCAGTGGGCTGAGAGTGTGGCTTGCTTATTTCTCGGGCCGTGGGGTCATGGGTTTGTTATTTTGTATTTTTTGTGTTGGTTGGTGTTTTCTAGTTTCAGTGTCTGTAGCGTTCCCTAGGTCCGTGAGTTAATTTGTTCCATCTGTTGCTCGTTGTCGTGCACCTTCCATGATTGGTTAATTGTCTTATGTTCTGCACCTGCCCATCCCTGTTATTAAAAAAGACACACAGTCATCACGCCGTGGTCTGATATGAAAGACATAATTATGCCCCAAACTAGAGGCAGTGGCCTGTAACCCTAATGTTTCAGGCACGAAAAGACCTTTTAAGTTAATTGTTACTTTAAAGGTGACAACAAACTAGGTATATTTCCTCTTCTCCATCTTTGTCTTCTGTGGGGATTCATGGGGGTTGGCAGCCCGCTTAAAGGGAGCATTCCTGTCACCAGCTGGATTAGGGTGTAGAACCAGACACTAGGTATATTTCTGCTGTGTTTGTACATAAAGACAACCCTAAGTTGTTTTATACGTAAATATTTGTTAGCCCCGCGTTTTAAGCCCTGTCAGTTCTAATGAAATTGATCGTTTCTTAAGAAAATCTTTCTGTGGAGCGAAAAGGTTATTTTCTACAAGCAGCACCACTCTGAGTCACAACCGACAAATTGTATCCACAACACTGAAAATAAAAAGCGTTGTCTATTTCAACAAAGACCCTCAGCCGGCACCCCCAGCCATGTGGGCGCAAATGGACAAAAACTTCATATCTTATCAGTACAGATGCAAACGATCCCTTGCTGAGGACGAAGGTTTTTTTCCTATACACGGAATGCGAAGACCCCAGTGGTCCAGAACCTTGAAATGGTGTGGATAAGGAATTTTACTACAGACTGAGGTTGGCAGTATTGGTGAAGGACTCAACAAGATCTGTAATGTGGCCTGTGTGCATGGGGGCTTCACATGCCGGCTAATGCAGCCTAGCTACCTACTGAACGGAAAAGGGGATTTGTATACATGCTTTTTAATTACATGCCATACATAATGCCGTATATTAAAAATAAAAGATTATATATTTAAAATGTTTCATTTTTTTATTTATAGAAATGATTTAAGAAATGCGTACACAATTTTGCTCTCACCTGCAGTTTTGCAGTGATGTTTTTTTTAGGCTACAATGATAGTATATAATTCCTTATGAAGAATGTATGGGTATATTTCAGAGTATTTTTATTCTTATGGCTGAACATATTTTGGACTTTACAGAAGAGTACAAAGTACAGCAAGTCTGTAAGTCTGTTTTTCCACAGTTTACTGGCTGTAACATGTTTGGGCATGTTGAGATGGGGTCCTGCTCTCTCCCTCTCTTTCCCATATCAAGCCAAGTGGAGCCCCAGCCTGCTTGTTGACCTCTGCTGGAACCTTAAGAGGGATGGTTCTGAGGCCAAGTACAGCAAAAAATCATACACTTCTACTTTTTAGATGAGTCACTTACAACATGCACATATACTATAAATATATGTATAGCGTAAGGTTTAATTTTGTGTCGCTCAAAATCCTTGCGTGATGGGTAAATTCTGTTTAGAGATTTGAATTCAGGACAAACAATATTGTTAGAGTCACCTATTTTGATTGGTGAAACAAAAAGAAAGTATAAATTTGTTGATCGGTGTAATGAAAATGAGAGACTCACCGCACGACTCTCCACCATGTACAGCAAAGCTGTCAAGATTTGTTAGGCTGTTATGCTAGGTCACGTTAACCCTTTTTTGAAATACTTTGATGTTAGGCAGGTGCAGTTGATGTGTTTCATATGACTAGGTTTAATGCCCTTAAGAAGCCAGTACCCACAAAGTGAACAATTGCATAGTTGATGAAGTTTCTTACAACCAGGGTTAATTAGTTCCAGTCATACAAACAGTATTCAGTTATGTATCATTAAAATACAAAATGGATATTAATTTTGTCCCTCTATATCTGCCTACTGTTTACAGTTGTTTTGTGATTATCTATTGTTTACCTTACCATTCATTGGTTTGTTTAACTGTTTAAATGTCAAATGATAACGCAAGTACTATATATTGTTGAATCAAACAGATGGTATTCTCCAGTTACAAGTACCACTACCGACATCACCCAGAAAATGTTTGACATTTGTATACTGTATAAAGTAAAAGTCTTGGATTATTTATGGCCAACATAAGAGGACACATAGAAATGTGGCTGGATTGTCATTATCAATATCATGGTGTGGGGAAAGTCGTATGCATTTATCAAATGCACTTTTATGTAACATAGTTTTATATTTTCCAAAGTAAGCTGGGCAGTTGTTTTAAGATGCACCATGCAAGGGTCTTTAATTTTTCAAATGTGTTATACAAAATGGTCTATGCATTTTAACAAATGAGTTTTTAAATGATTCTACCTTCTGAGTACTGACATCTACAGCTACTATTATCCTAAACTTGCTGTTGAAATTGTTGTGTTTGTAGGAAGTGCTATACAAATAAAAGTCTGATTGATTGAAATGTTTTAAGATGTAACGTATTTTATTTTTCAAATATTGTTGTACAAAATGTATGCATGCATTTGTCAATAAGTTTTTAAAAATCTAACATGAACATAGTTTTTTCATTTTCAAAGTACGCTGTTGTACCTTGTTTTAAGATGATTATTAACATGTAAGGGTGTTTTATTTTTCAAACGTGTTGTACGAAATGTTTGCATGCGTTCATCAAAGGAGTTTTTGTTAATGTAATGTGAACATAATTTTTTATTTTCGAAACTAAGCAAAATACAAAATGTTAAATGTAACATGAAGCCTGCAGTAGGATGCTGGGGGAGGTAGGGATCACACAGCAGCTGAGGCCGCTGCGGGATACGGCAATGTCCTGGGCCTGGTACCAGCTTCCAGTCTCCTCATCATAACATTCCACTTTGCAGGTGGACCTGAACTCATTGAAGCCGCCCACCACGAACAGCAGATCATCCACAACTCCAATGCCGAAGCTGCTGCGTGGGGTGAACATGGGGGCCATAGCACACCAGCGGTCCGTCACAGGGTCATAGGCTTCTACGGAGCACAGGTAATAGAAGGCGTCAAATCCGCCCACCTAGGAGACACCAAAGATAAGTGAATTTTGAGCCTTAAGAAGCCAGGCTCCATAGAACCTCCCATTGTCTGTATGACACAAGCTTATTTGTCTTTAATATACATGTCAACCTAACTGCAATGATAACAGGGAGTTGGGTGATGGACAAGCTGTACATTTCAGTGAAAACCATCTTTGCTTTTATTATTATTATTACTACTACAAAATAATGCTTGCAGGCAAACAGTCACTGAAAAAAACAACAATCTGAACAAAAAACTAAACTACCCGAATTTGCTGTAGAGACCCCCCCCCCAGGATATTAGTTTATAACTCAGAAATGAGGGCAGGGAGGCTAAAGAGGGTGGCATATATCTGTTAGGTGTATTGAAATAAATCAAATAACACAAAATAATTTTTTTCAGCGTCTCAGTATTTTTTGAGGCAGGCAGGCAGGTGGTGTAATGGTTAGGGGCATGACTGTGTAAACAAAAGATTGCCGGTTTGAGTCCCCGACCCGTGAGTACTGCTGAGGTACTCTGAGCAAGGTACTGTCCCAAAGCACTGCTCCTGGGCGCTTATAATAGCTGCCCACTACTGTGTATGTGTATGCCCACTACAATGTGTACAGAGGACACATTTCATTGTTGTGTGATGTGGTGTGTCAACAATGACAATTAATCACCTTTCAATTTATTCTTTTTTGCGGTCCAGTATTCTGAAAATGGTGTTATATCATTAGGGGTGAAACCCATTTCCTCTGTACATTATTGTGTATTGAGATAAGCCTTTGAGGCAGGTCATTTCTGATTCTGCAGTAAACTTTTCTGTTTGGTTTAAGCCAGTGGTTCTCAAACTTTTTCTGTCGTCAACCTCATGTCTCGCCACCCAAACAACCAGCCACCAGCCAAATACCCCATCATGACATTTTTAATTTATTGACATAACATCACAAACATTTCAAAAATGTGGGGTGTGAGAATAAAAATACAATAAAAACAAAAAGTCTGCATCTTGTTCTGGCTATGTGTGTGCCCAGCAGTTTGAGAATGGCTGTGAGATCGCAGCAAAGCCAAAAAACTGTGAGTGTCACAGGTAAAACATGACATCTATGACTCAAGGTACAAGAAAGTAATCACTCACCACATAGATTTTTTCATTGTAGGTAATGACTCCAATGCCTTTCCGAGGATATCGCATTGGAGCAATTGGGGTCCACTTATCGGTGAGTGGGTCATAACACTCAGCAGAGGTGAGGCACTCGGTCCTGCTGAAGCCCCCAAAGTTGTATACCTAGGAAAACCAGTGTAAATGTGAAGACTGTTTTAAGCGTCAGCAGACTGTCCGCCTGTTACGTCAATGAAGTGGCCAAATCAAATGCCAAAGGGAGGACAGATGATTGGTTAACATCTAAAACGTTTTGTCACGTGATTGCGATCGACGTATTGGGCACCTCTGGTGTATAATAATCATCATAAGTACTGACCCACCTTGCCATGTAGTGCAGTGGCACTGGCTTCACTTCTGTACTCATGCATGTCCGCGATAAAGCTCCAGCTGTTAGCTTCAGGATCATACCGCTCAGCCGTGTTGAGGTCTCTGTGGTGCTCAGTGCCGCCCAAGGCGTAAATGTAACCATCAAGTACGGCCACGCTCACATAACAGCGGTCCGAGTACATCGGGGCCATCACTTGCCATGTCCACGTAGAGGTGTTGAATCTGCACAAACTGTTGAGGCAGGTCATGTTATCATGCCCCCCGAGCAGGTACACAAATCCCTTCATGTACACAGCCCCATGGTAGGCCCGGCGACTCCCCAGGTGTTGCGTGACATTCACCCAGCGGTCGGCCCGGATGTCGTAAGCTTCAATTCCACTGGTCTGGTTGTCATGCCAGCCACCAGTGGCCAGTAAGAGTACAGGGGGCAGGCGTGGGCGGGTCAGCAGGTTATGAAAGTCAGAATATGGCTGACCATTTACATCTAGGTCAAACATGGCCTTCAAGGCATTCCTGACAATGGGCCTGCACTCCTCACTGGCCTTCACCAAGTCATTGTTTTTCACAGCCCTCATAAAGTATTCGATGTTCATGTGAGCCATCCGTACCTACACAGGAAATCAGACAGAAAGAATTTGCATGAGTTCCTTGGTGCTTTTTTGTATATCTCTCGAAAAGAACTCTTAACATAAACGTTGCAACAGCAAGTCCAATTTTTAACTTCACATTTTTTGAAAGTCTCAGATATGTATGTACTTGTTTGTAAGAGATCTGAGTGTGTTACATTGTCCGTTAAACACATTGGTGGTTTTGTCTCTAGCTACAGTAATAAGGACTAGGACTCTTACTTAATTAACATTCTATTATTATGTCCACATGTCAATGAGTACATTGTATAATTATAGTCACCTTTGCTAACAGCACTGAGATGTGGGCCTTGCGGCTTGCAGGCTCGTGCATGATCCATCGGAGGACAGCATCAAACACCACCTCCTCCTGTCTGATGTTCAGCTCATCCTTTTCGATCATGTCACAGAGCTGGGGCAAGGCGAGCTCCAGGAACTCCTCTGACGTGCCAGCAACCCCCTTGAAGTTTTTCAGAATGAAGCGGTAGGCAGACTGGTGCAGCTTGGGGCAGCAATACATGTCGGCGATATTGTAAATGCTGATGCAGTTCTCGAGGCAGAGCTGGTCCTCCAGGAAGTCACTGCAGCACTGCACCATGCCCTGGATATCGAACTGATCAGCGGCCGCCAGGAGGCTCTCAACATTGTCATCCGTGATGACCACAGAGTGCGTATAGGCGTACTTGATGACCAGCCCCATATCTGCTGAGGAAATGCCGGGGATTACATACTTGTACTTTCCTTCGACATTCCAGCCACTGTTGAATAGAGACCTGGAAGACAATCCAGATGTGATTTATTTAATAAGTATGTATTTTCCAACTCTTATGAACCAAGGACCTCCACATGAAAATCGACCAGAGCTAGGAATCACCTAACGCAGATGATCCCATATGTAGCTAAGAACTAGCGAGCGGGAGGGGGCAGGCTTTAATACTTATTTCTTAGACCGTGGCTCCCCTTGAATATTTTTCACTTGGACCGGAGGGGAGGTGTCCCTGGAATATTTCATGCCTCCATGGTATCTGTTTTATATATTATTATACAATTCATATGATTATATGTCAAACATTTATTTATGTGAAATGTTTATTAACCCAGTAGTACAACAGAAAAACACAAAAATGCATTAAAGGAACTTTCTCTTATCATGGAGACTTGCCTTTGTCAGGGAGAAAAAGAGAGACAAATCATTTTTGCATCATTAGCATATATGGGTCACAGCAACTCACCGGAAATAGGAGCTGCAGCCACACAGAATTATTTTGTGGGCTTTGAATATAACACCATTGGCCACGAGTTCTACATCACATAGTGCTTCAGCCACTTGCAGGTCATTGAAAATATCAAAAGTTGGGGACATCATTTCCTCCTTCATGTTGTATTTCTTCTTTTTTACGGAAGGTGATGACCCTTCCATTGCTCTTGCTTATTATATGATTGCTTACTCAATCTGAAAAAAGAGAACATAAACAGGGATAAAACAAACCAACTTTTTACCGTATCAAACTGAAACATAATGATGAAATTGCCCTTTATATACGTTCAATGACATCATTTCTGGTCATCGATCTAATCTGCCATTCTGTGACATCACAAGAGGATGTCTACGGGGAATAGTCACTGGATCCTTCAGTAGATCCAGTAAGATTGAATAACTCATCTGGTTCCTCAATTTTTTTGAATTTTTGAAACCAGTAACTGTTCCGAAAAAATGGTTCTGACAATGTCAAAATAACCGTTATTTTACATTTCGTCTCTACAATGTAATCTATACATGACCCCCACACCCACACATCAATGTTTTTTGCAAAAATGACCGATGTCATTTTAAAAACTGACCGACGATCCTGTGGTCTAACCAATGAAATGACAGATGCTTTTTTTTTATGTCGCATTGCGTAGGGCGCCTTTATAATGGGTGCGTTCGACATCGTGCAGCCAGACGGGTGTCTAAGATGGCGTCGTGAGCAGGTGGATTGGTCTTCGCTGAGATAAACTTTGGGTATTTTCTTACAAATGCGATTGTTGCAACGGATGTCTGGAGGGTTGTATTTTGTAGTTGTTCTTTTGTAGTTTTGTCCTTTATTTTGTTAGTTAGACGTTGTCATCTTCATTTACGGGTGCTACGGAGAAGTCGTGGAGACGGAGGTATCGATAATTCCGGAGTCAATGGACACTGAATGCGCAAGAACGAAAGAGAAGAGGCTTCTTAGCGAAACACATTACGCTTGTAAAAGTAATATTGGGGATGAATGTGATTCGACTCCTACGACCCCATAGAAAGCTCAACCACCGCCAAGAAAAAAGCAATTACGGGCTAGTAATGAGGGAGAATTCACACTGAGCGAGGTTAAAACGGCATAATTTAGTTTATCTAAGAATCTTTCGAAGAACTGAAATGTTTGGTGAGACATAACTCGGCCTCGTCGAGTTTTTGAAAGATGCTCTCGATACGATGCGTTCGCGGGCATACACGTGTTTTCCCCTTCTTTAGTCGTTTGGTCTTTTGGTCGTTTTTACGGTCGTGTTAGCAGTACCTGTGACAGAAGAAAAAAGTGAATAGGTAACGTTTTCGAATTTTTTATTATTTTCTGTTCGTATCTCTGTCACGTGGTCTTTCTACGTGGCGCGCGTCGTTTCCGGCACGTTTGTTTATCAACACGGAATCCATTGTTTGTAAATAAGTCCGCGTTTTACCCTGACCCTACTGTATTTGATATAAAGAAGGAGAATGAAATTCTGAGAAATCAGAATGCTGAGATGAAGAAACAAAATGGAAAACGGTTTGGACGAGCAGGATCGTTATAGTTGTCGATTGAATTTGCGGCTTGAAGGAGTGTCCGAGAGTGCCTTCGAAAACGTTAAGGATCGAATGTTTAAAATCTGTGAAGCGGTAGTGACGGAGGAAGAGCGAGGGTTGGTAGCTGGTGCGTTGGACACAACGCATCGAATTGGAAGTTTCAACGGAGAAGCGACCCAGGCCAGTGATAATACGATTCATTTGCAGAGCAGCGTGGGACATCACGTAGAAGAGCCAACAGCTAACGTGGTGCCTCCCAATAACCAGCCACCAGTAAATTCATCCTTGTACCATCTTTTGCTATCTGACACTCCAAAGTTGGACTATATAGAAGCATCATGTGTACCATGATTTTCTCCAGGTTACTTGGAGACAATGTATGTAAAATGTCCTTGATTGTTGCATGTCACCTGCATGGACA